>PVHT020000119.1:2803090-2920346 GCA_004024745.2 Catagonus wagneri
TGGAGGTTCCCAGGCTAGGGGTCTAACAGGAGCTGTAGCCGCCGGCCTACACCACAGCCACAGCAATGCGGGATCCAAGCCACGTCTGCAACCTACACCATAGCTCACAGCAACGCCGGATCCTTAACCCACTGAGCAAGGCCAGGGATCGAACCCGCAACCCCATGGTTCCTAGTCGGATTCGTTAACCACTGAGCCACGACGGGAACTCCAAGCATGGATGTTTTCTAAAGGCTTCCAGACAATGCTCCTTTGTGGCAGAGTCATATCCCTCCAGAGCTGTGCATTATTAAAATGCCTAGAGGACTACGGAGTAACTGTGAGCCCAACACTGCCTAAGGCAGCACGTTTTTAAATGGCTTCTTTGAATTACTGGGAAATTTTTCTCAAAATCGGTTTTTGTTTTAGTGAACGGGACATAATTAGTTTTCCCCAAAGCCCGGACTGAGAAGCCGGCAAGGCTACCTCGGAGAGGTCCCCGTTTTTGACGTGGATCCTGGCCATGCTGTCCAGCCAGGTCTTCCGGAGCTCGGGGGTGCTGGCGTAGGACTTGGCCAGGCTGTACTGCAGGTCCACCAGCATCTCGGGGTCGTTCTCGTGCTCCTTCATCTGCGCCGTGGCCATCAGAACCGTGCGGATCCTCTTGGTCAAGTCCTTCACGTCCGAGGAGAAGGTGGTGTGCTGAAACAAAGGTGTGCAGGAGAGACACGGGCTTCAGCTGCGGGCCATCTGTCCCCACTCCTATCAGGTGACAAGGCAGAGTCTTGGGGGTAATAGACAAAACGGGCTGGGGCCGCCCACCTTGATGAGCCTGTCGCTGTTGGCACAGTTGTTGATGATGGACAAGGACTGCTGGAATCTGGTTCCTCCGATGCCAACAACGTCTGCGATCAGCTGGCTGACAGAAATAATGACCTTAGGGACACAGAAAATGAACTAATCAATCCACCTTCATCCAGGCTCGGCTCCTGCCCTCGGGCAGGATGTGCATGAGGATGGGGCGGCGGGAAGCTGTGAGCAGGGACCGCTCCAGTGTGGGAAACAGTGTCTGAGTCACCTTCCTGTCTAAGAACCATCCCTGAGGTGGTTTGCTGTCCTCAAGCCTCGTTTGTGCAGCAAAGTGCTAATCAGGAGAGTGTAGAGGAATGAGAATCAGATACGCCTGTATCGCTTGGATGGCTACTGACCTATTACTCTCTCTAATAAAGAATGAGACCTTATTATTTACCTCTTTGTTTGGCTTGAATTTATATATATTACATATTCAACAAGTGGACTGTCCTTTGTATTTTTAATTAAAACATGTACATATTAACTATGCAGTGGGAAGAGCTGTGTTTCCCGGGGCAGTTTCCTATAAACAGCCCCACCTTTACCTAGTTACTGAAGGTAACCCAAGGCCCCTCATCCCCCATCCTCACCCTGTTGTCACCACACCCAGGTACAGTCAACCGCTAAGTACTGTCAACTCCACTTCCTCTTCCTTCTAACCTCACTGTACCCGGCCCAGGACACCGACCCCTCTAGCCTAGATGTGGCCATGGTTTCCCCAAGGTGTCCCCAGCTCAGGTCTCCACTCCCTGATCCATTCTCAGCACTGGAGTCCAGGTGATCCCTCCAAACATGCCACAAGCTTCCTCAACATGCTCGCACCCATGTTCTCAACTCCCTTTCTCATGATGTACCTGCAACATGATGACTACCCCCTAGCCTCTGTTCGTGCTCCTCACCCCCTGACCCCTGCTCATCCTTCACATCCCCTGAGAGGCCCCCTAGCTCCTTCCCTGTGCACCCAAGGTCCCCATTATGGCCCCGGACACATGGCACAAGGGCTTCAGGGACTGTCTGTCCCCCTGTACTCGACACCGATGGGGGCCGGGAGAGGGGCCTGCTTGGTTTATGGCTGTGTCCACGAATCCCAGCACACAATGTGAAAACAGGAAATAAAAAGGAGTCTTAAAAAAGCAGTAAGTATAGAGATGGAGAAGGCACTTCTACACGTGTTTGTAGAAGAAGAGAGCTGACAAAATGCATAACACTCTTCAGTACCTGGCATGGTTTGCAAAGCAGAGAACTCGGGACACCTTAACTCTGGACGGATGACACAGAGAAGCCCCTTGGGCTCTCCGTGTATCCTTTCAGGTGTTTACTGCGCGGCATCTTCACCCAGCTTCTACGTACCCTGACTCAGGGGAATGTCAGTCAGTCCACTACTGATTCAATAGTTACACATCAATTCACCAACAGTAACACATGCTGGGCCCAAATCTTACAACAGGGAGGATGGGATAAACTGAACCAGTAAGTGTGACTTTCGAATCTCCCATCCCAAGGCCAGAGAGCTCAGCACCGATGCCGACAGAACTGGGGAAGTGTGACACCGAGAGTCCCGCTGCTGGGACAGAATTCCAAGCGCGCACCCGCACCAGGAGGTTGGGGCACACGCACCTGCAGATGCGTCCGCACAAAGGACTTCTTCCCGGTGTAGTCGAAGTTGTTCCTCATCAGGAAGTAGAGCAGCTGGGAGGCCTCGGTGCGGATGGAGCTCAGCTTGGAGTTGCAGTACTTCAGGATCTCATAGCACAGGGCCGAGCACATGTCCGCGCGCCCCTCGTAGAACGTCGAGGGAAACTGGAGGGAACACGGGAAGCAAAAGGACCCAGAGAGGTCGGTGGTCCCTTCCGCTCGGGGGACAATGCAGACAGAGGAGAACGTGTGACAGTGACGACCTCCCCGATGCAACAACGTACCTTATAAATCAATGACCTTAAGGCGGTGAAGACATTTTTTAGAGCCGTTTCAGACTGATGTTTTTGAAGGAAACACAGGTAGACGTCAAAGACTTTTTTCATGAGGGGATTGTGTCCATGGTCAGCCAGGAGCTGGTTCTTAAAACACAGGAGGACAGCTCGGTCAGTGAGACACACCAGACACACTAACAGGTTTTATGCAACTTTCGGCTTCAAAGGTTATATTTACCAGGTACTTAAGACGACTTATAATTTAAACTTGCCATGAGTCCTCTACGAAAGCACAGAAGTCTCCTGTAGTATAAAAAAGCTTATCATAGGAGTTCCTGTTGTGGCTTAGTGGGTTAAGAGTCCGACTAGTATCTGTGAGGATGCAGGTTTGATCCCTGTACTTGCTTAGTGGGTTCAAGGATCCGGTGTTGCCTTGAGCTGCAGCATAGGTCACAGACGCAGCTCAGATTGAGCTTTGCTGTGGCTGTGGGCCGGCAGCTGCAGCTCTGATTCAATCCCTGGCCTGGGAACTTCCCTATGTTGCAGGTGCAGCCCTAAACACACACACACACACACAGAAAGCTTATCAATAAATAATAAAGGGTCGAATCAGAGCTGCAGGTACAGGCCTATGCCATAGCCATGGCAACACTGGATCCTTAACCCACTGAACGAAGTCAGGGATTGAACCTGCATCCTCATGGATACTTGTCAGGTTCTTAACCCACTGGGCCACAGTGGGAATTCCTCATCAATAAATCTATGATTTGAAGCATTTACTTTTTCCTATTAAAGAAGGGACTAATTATAATACTTTCCAGCCAACTGTAATATGGTTTAAAGGACCACTGTTCCTCAGTACTGATTGGGTTTCTATTTATTTACTTATTTTTACTATCACCAGCAACTGATACAAGATAAGGTTTGTGACATCTCGATTCCAATAAAGAAGTGCCACTACAGGTGCCAGCTAACTACTGGGCTGAAAGAATACTGAAGTGAGGTGGATGACACAGGTCTGCTACCAGTGCAGGTTGTGTTTTCTTCTCCGAGGGCTGTGGGGCACCCCGTTAGGCCATGCATCACCAGGCAGCAAGCTAAGGAGGAAATGCGTAGGCTCCGGTCAGGCACAACTTCTCACATGCATAGATAAGCCAGGCCTCGCTGCTCTCACCTGTGAAACAGAGACTCTAAAGCTGGGCTTACATGGCCACTGTGAAGACCTGAGGTCAAGTGGACAGACCGTCTGACACAGCTTCTGATCTAGCGCAGTAAGTGGCAGCCAGCAGGACTTTAACATGTCACGGGTTTCACGTGACAAAGCCAGAGGGCCACCATTAATTCCTTCTCCTGTACGCTAAGATTACCTCCCACCGGAAGTAAATTCACATTGAGTAAACACTGTGTGAGCCTGGTCGGCTAAAGCTCCCAGTGATCGCTGAAAACACACAGTGGACAGAGATGTCACCCAGCCAGAGATCAGTATGTAGCAGTAACTGTGTCTGACACCGGAGAGCTGCGTCTTCAAGTAGACAGGCCTGCTGGAACACAGGTGTGTGTTTGGGACAATGTGCACACTTTGCACAAGGAGGCAAAAATGTCTGTCATAAAGAAAGTCTCAAACCAATCTTACAGCTTAGCCAAATGAACAGAGATGACTTATGTCCAAACAGCTCTGCTATGTAGCAAATCACAGCCGGAGCAAAAAGTTTTGGAATTCACTTCATCTTAAGAAAAAATTTTACTCAAGGAATAAGTTTTGTTTTTTAGGTCCAGTATTCACAGATGTATTCACAGCTGGTAGGACACCTGGAATGCACAGTGAACTTTATATATCATGAAATATTGAGGTACAGTATTGAATTCCATCATGTGAAAGAAAAGCAATTTAATGAGCAGAAAACGTGACTTAATTAACTCAGGATGATATAATTCTCAACCATGAGCAGCTGTTCACCAACTAGAAAAGAAAAAGAAAAAAAAAAGAAAGAAGGGCTGCTTGCGGTGCTTGGGGAACTGCCCACAGGGCTTGCTGTTTGTGAGCACTGCTTTTCCCAGGGGCCGCAGTCCTTCCTAATTGTGGCTGGGTTAAGGTCTGCATGAATCTGGGTGTGAGTGTTCACGTCCTCAGCACTCTGCTGGAGACAAGCAGTAGAGACGGTGTGCACAGAACTGCCAAGGCCTCTGGTCTGAACTGGCCTGTCTCCAAGTTTGTACCACTGGAGTTAAAATTTCCGTTGTTTTACTTTCTCTAGTCAAGGCTTTTGCTTCCCATTTTCAGGATTTCAGTCTTCTTGGGTTTGGACTGCAGAATTCGTGTGAAGAGTAGAGTAAAAGCTCAGAGAAAATACGCATGACCCCTCATTTAAACGGGTAAAGGACCTTACACCCTGGACGCTCCTCGGTTTACCAACTGCCTTATTTTCCAATCAACTTTCTTCTCTCTTTGTATCACTCTCTTTCTCATAAGAGGTCATAAATAATTCCCAGGAATTGTCTGAGGCGGATTCGAGTTTGACCACCGTCACCCAGCCTCCGAAGGGAGATGGGCCTTGCAGAGAACGAACACGTACTATCAATGATTTCTAAAGAGCCAGGAACAGGAGAAAGACAAACTTAAACCTTGGGTCCGAAAACGAGCTATCTGGAGCCATGCTATTTAAGGCAGCTACACCCCTCCTAGGACTCCAGCGTTTATTTTTACTTAGACATTGACTATAAAATAGCTGACAGTCTAGTTTAGAGAAGAGCTGTTTCAGTTGCAGAGGCTCACCCGTCACCCAGAGGACCTAAACCTCACGTGCCTCTGCAGACCAGGCTCGGGGCGGGAAGACGGCACCCCTGTCCACAGGCTGCCCCCCAGCAGTTCCCAGCGCTCCTTCACCCCACGTACTGCTTCTCACCACGCAGCTCCAATCAGGAAAAAGGCACCGCATGGAATTAGTTAAGATATATTTTCAGATTAAATGTGTGAGCACATAAAAAATACTATCAGCTATTTAAAGGCTGGCATTGGTTTGGCACTGTATTAGCAGACGTGTTAAAACAGCCAGAAAAGAACCACATTTTTTCCTGCATGTAACCACTTCCATTTATGAAACACAACTTTTAGGTACAAACTAACATATGTGAAAGTGCCCGCTCAACACTGGTATGTGGTAAGTGCTTGGTCATTCTCCTTTTTTCTGCATGAGAGATCATTCAGCTACCTTGATAGTCACTCAGCTTTAGCTCCTCTGTCCCCGTCCCCCAACTTAGTGGAGGACAAAGGCATTGACAGGCTTTGGGCCTCTCAAGCTGTCTCAGCCTCAGTCTCCTCATCTGTAAAATGGGGATAAGAAGACCTGCTGGGCCAGACTGTGGTGAGGCTTCACGCTTGGGGCATAGGGGGTACTCCCTAAACAGCAGAAAGCTAATATCATAATAAACCAGAATTCAGGGCTTAAATCTTTTCAAACACTCCCTCTCATTAAGAACGTAATTTCTTGATTGCCTTTGGCAACTTATTAGACGTGGTTAATTAAGAGACTCAATAACGATGGGGCTACATTTGTGGAAGGTGATTTTTCTGCAAACAATTAAGTCAGCTAACTCAATGCAGTAATTTTTCTGACATGCTCCAATTAATGCCTCGGCTGAGTAAACATTTGCACAAAGGAAGACCCCAGGGGCTGCTGCACAGTGGGCATCGTGGACCTGTGTGCCTAGGCCAGGTAACCTCCAGCTTGACATGATATCCTTTAGTGCCTAACATTTGCCCATTGTCCCACCTTTTAGTGGGGGGAAGGTGCTGAGCCATCAGCAGGGAAGATTTCTGCACACGGGCACGAGAATTTGACAGAGCTCACCTCGGCTCCGAAATTCAGTCTTCTCTGTCGGCTTCACGAATCAGACCCTTTAGCACAGGACCAGGAAGGCGTGACCGCAGGGAGAAGTGCTTAGTGCTAAACTAGAGTCCGCATTTGAGCTCCCGCTGTGTGCCAGATGTGGGGTAGATGCTGTTGGATACTTCCTACCCATCCATTATACACTGGGCACAACTCCACACCTGAAGTAAGGAAATCTGAGCTTGGAGCTGTCAAGGAGGCCCGCCCGAGGCTTAACACTGGAAACGCTGGGGCTGGGATTTGAATCCCATGGCGTTGCTGTACACACAGCTGTTCCCAAGTGTCCAGAACCTGGTCTGTATTAGCAGAGTGCTCGGCCCTTCTGAGGGTCCGCTCACACCTTAACTTACACCTGCCCTGGGAGGCAGATCCTATTTTTTCAACCTTAGAAGTGAGAAATTTTAGGTCTGGAGACAGGAAGTGATTTTCCCAAAGACATTCAGCCAACAATGTCACAATCAGTCTTCAATCAGAGACCGTCAGGTGCTGTTCCCTCTTGAGTCAGAATCTATTGGGTGGCCAGACACCAGAGGTCTGGGGACCTTGACCAATACTCTTTAGGACGTGAAACAAGCAGTTGAAAGGGGGTTGAGTAGCAAATGCAGGCTCTGCAGCAAAAGAACTGTCACTATTCTCGTGGTGCCACCAGACTACACCTGCTGGGCAGCCCCGGAGCTCCCTGCTCATTTACACGCTGGGGCCCAGGCAGGGAGTGGACGGAAGGGCCCCACGACTGCTCTGAACTACGGATGCACAGTTAGCACCGATGCAGGTATCCAGGGCAAATACTCATACTCCAAATTTCACTGCCTATTTACATAAGAATTTTTTTTTTCCTTTTTAGGATGGCACCTGTAAGTGACTGGGCTAGGTGTTGGATCGGAGCAGCAGCTGCCGGCCTACATCACAGCCACAGCAACACCAGATCCGAATAGCATCTGTGACCTATGCCACAGCTTGTGGCAATGCTGGATCCTCAGCCCACTGAGTGAGGCCAGGGATCAAACCTGCATCCTGGTGGACACCAGTCGGATTCTTAACCCACTGAACCGCAATGGGAACTGCTACATGAGAATTTTTAACTAAAAATTGCCAAAAGAAAATGGAAAGAAGTTTGAAACACGGTTCTAGGAGAGCGGTGGTTCTCAGGCCTCTGTTCACGTCTCACTCCCAGAGTCTGAATCAAAGAACCTGCATTTCTAATAAGCTTCAGGACCTATACTGCCACCGGCCAGGGGACCACTGCTGAGAGCCTCCAGAGGGAGGCTACATGTAAGACGACACTGCTGCCCTGTCCCCAGCCTAAGGCTCTGTATCTCACCTCTCTGCTGGGTTCCTAGTTAGGACACTTCCTGGGGACATGGGTAGCAGGGCTGCTAAGAATAAAGGTAAATTTTAATAAAGCAATATGGTATCAGGTCACTGTTTTTACTTTGTCTAATAAAGAGATGTGCTTCATGAGAAGAGGTGGGTACAGCACAGAATGACTTCGGATATGCTTCCCATAGAGTCTTGCAAGAAAAAAATACTGTTTAAATATTCAGCTGCCCTGGAGATGGAAGTGGTCGTGAGGAAGATGGGAAGGGCTGGGTTCCGAAGAACAAGAATGTGGCCAAAGCGGCCAGCGCCACCTACTTGAATATTACTTGTTGAAACCTAAAAATCAGGCCGGAATCACCTATTAGTCTCTATACCTGAAGTGCTTCTATCATTTAACTAAGTAACATTAAAAAAAAAAAATGGAAAAGATGGATGTGTTTTTACGTATTGTTCCTCTACATCTAAACACCCGATATTAATTGCTGCCACATTTGTATATTTTAAAGAGTAGAGGCAGAAATGCCTGATTAGGTTCCTGTATTTATCACCCTTGAGGGTTCAACCAAGCCCCATTCCCCGGTCAATGGCTTCATCTGGCCAAGCTTTAACCGCCTCCAGAGACTGTGTCCATTTGCAAGCGGGCAGCACACCTTGACCAGTTAAGCTGTATTACATTTCAGGGAATTCAAGTCATTAACTGTGCAATGGTTTCATTAAGGGAATTTAAGGATTAATGGTCTCCTTACAGAGGCAAAAACAGTTGCTGCAGTAGAAAAATACACTATAAGAAGTTCTTGCTGGTTCAGCTGAATAAACAGAATGAATTGAAAAGGTAAGGTTCTGACCATGTATGGCTGTTCAATACAGACCTTAAACGCCAGGGTAAACAGAGACAGCGTGTCCAGAGCCGTAAGGCACACCTCAGTAGCAATGTTGGCTTCAAGCAATGACTGGTGGAGAACATCTGCGTCTGAGTGGCCATAGCCTGCACGAATCACAACACAAGGTCACTGCCAGTGGCTGCAGAAGAAAGGTTGGCAGACGCTAGAGTCACAGTCAACTTTTGATTATTTCTAGAAGGCTTCCTTCAGAGCCTTATCTCCCCATTTGCTTTTTTTTTCTTTTTTTTCTTTTGGAGGGGAAGGGGGTACTGATAATGTTTCCATTCAGTTGTAACTCTTTTTCAACTCTGGAAGTAACAGCGGCAAATATTTAGTGTGTTTGCTATGTGCCAGCCATAATTCTATGAACTTCACATGTATCATCTCATTTAATGCCTCAACAGCCCTATGAAGTGTGTGTATTAACAAACCCCATCTGCAGATAAGGAAATGGAGTCACAGAAAGGCTAACCAACTTGTCTTAAGTCACAGTTGGTAAACGGGGGGCTGGGGCTGGTACCTGGATCAGAGCCAATCGATTGAGCTGCTTCGCTGAGCTGTTAGGATGGTGGCAACAGTGAAGGGGGCTGAGATTTCCAAAGCTCCTCACGCAGACAAAGGCAGCAGCTTAGCGCAGGGAAAGAAAAGGAGCTGAGGGTCAGGGAATGCAGCTCGTCCCCTTACTAGTTGTGTGACCTTGGGCAAGTTACCTGACCTCTCTGTACCCGGGTTTCCTCATCTGCAGAATGGGGATAATAACAGTATCTTCCACAAAGGCTTGTTCTGAGCATTAAACTCATTCATCATGAAGCTCTTAGAAGAGTGCCTGCACATAGTGAAGGACGTATAAATCTTAAATCAATAACTAATGAATCTGCTTTACCAGCTAGAATCATGAATGATAACCAAGAGTTGACTGCACTGCTAAGAGCATTCTACTTGCTTTAATAAAAAGCACAAAAGCCACTATGTCTGAAAGAAATGTTTAAGAAGAGAAAAGGGCTTGAAGAGTCATAATTTAAATACAAGCTGATATCTTCTGTCTGAGGCTGTAAAATCAACTTAGTACTGATACAAATGTAGTCTGACATACAATTTGAGATATTAAATTATGAAGTGGTATGCGTTAGCAGAGACATGTACAGGGATGCAAAGATGGTACAGTATTGATCTAGATTACAAAGAAAGGTGACCATATAATCAAACATCATGTAATGTCTTTCTCTAAGGAGCAAAAACAAATCAACACTTACTATGGAGGTTATTTTCTTAATACTCCAGAGAGGAGGACATTCGGTACATAGATCAGAAAGATGTAGAGAAAACCTAGAGAATTTCCTTGAGGCCAGTAATGGGAAATAACCAGAAACTACACTCCAAATTCCTCATCCAGGTCACTGTATCGTAGTCCCTAACATTAAGATAAAGTAACTAGCATGATGTAATTCTGACTTTAGTGAGTGGTGGAGATAATGATTTTTGAAAGACTACAAACTGCTTTTTGAAGCTACCAAGCTGCTTTCTAAGGATGACAAAAACACTGATATGTTCTTTCATCCAACTTTGCTTTACTTTAAAAATGGTGGTTTGGGGAGTTCCTGTTGTGACTCAGTGGTAACAAACCTTACTAGTATCCATGAGGACGTGGGTTCAATCTCTGGCCCAACTCAGTGGGTTAAGGATCAGGTGTTGCTGTGAGCTGCAGTGCACGTCGCAGATGTGGCTCAGACCTGGCGTTGCTGTGGCTGTGGTATAGGCCGGCAGCTACAGCTCCAATTCAGCCTCTAGCCTGGGAACTTCCATATGCTGATCATGAGGCCTAAAACAAACAAACAAAAATGGTGGTTTGGAATGGACTGCATCACTGCCACCGTGTGACAGAGTCATTGTGCCCTTAGTGAGGCTCGATGGGTACCATGCTGGTTTTGTCTCTTTTGATTTCTCCTTTTCTTGAGGATGAGAAATCTAGCTAAAAGAAGGATGGACGTTTTTTAGTACTAACAGTGCCTTTATAAGCCAGGCATCTCCTCATTTGGTAGGGTTTGTTCAGTGAGTACATAGGCAATGAAAGAGGAAACAAACAAATCGATGAGTATCATTACAGTGATCATGAGCCAGTGCAAGAGACTACAAAACAAAACAAAACCCAAACACCTTCAATCAGACCAACCAACATGATCACAGGGGTCAAAAGTACCCTATACTGAGGGCTGCCATTTACTCCAGATGCAGTTTTTTAGTCTGGGTTAAACTGTAAGAAGGCACTTGGCTTTGGCCCCTGTTTTAATTGTTTTCTCTGCATAGAACTGTCCCTTTCTCTTTCTAGAATACCTACCGGATAAGCCTATCCAGGGCAGTCATTCCAGGTGAGCTGGCGTGACACGAAGAACGCCAACAGAATTTACTTTTAGCTGGCTGAATGTCTGGGACAATTCAATAACTGTAATTTGTCGATGTGCTATTTTTCAAACATACATAATCAAAGGGCCATGCTAATTTATGACGAAATCTCTCAGCTGCTACACCACCTGAAGCCACTACACGCTCTGTCTGGTCTCTTTTAGAATAAGAGTCAAATCGTATAGAAATCTGCCTGCCTGCATCTGAATCACCTAAGAATAAAATAAATCGTCCTTTTAGCCACAAATGGTTATAATATGCCTTTCCTTAAACCATCTCATCTCTAAAATCAGCAGGATTCCCGAGCCAGTGTTACTTAAACATCCCTAAAAGTAAGTGGCAGCATGGGGAGCTTGTATCCAGTTGGCCAAAGGATACCGCATGGGGGCAGTGAGGCTCAAGGCCCGGAACAAAGCTGTGCATGAGGGAGGATTCTAACCAACAGTCACCTTGTTACAGGCTCACATGGGAAAAGGAAACTGAGCTGGCAAACCCAGGAAGGGGGTCTTGAGAGACACAGCAATTTCTCAAAGCTTCAGTCAGTAACTTTTACAAAAGCAGATTCTGACCCAGGCCAGTAAGGAGCACTGTCAACCCTACTGATTTCCACTAGGGGGCAGTGGTGCCTTGGGACACCGGCCTGGGGTGTTGGGTGGGGCTTGAGGAGGCTTCACAGAGGCTGGTCAGGGAGGGGCCGGACTTCGCTGATGTGCCACCTCTGGCGGGGACGTCCTTGGGAGTCACTGCTCACACGTACACAACTTCCATTCCGTTGTCACTGAAAAGTGACGGATTCTAAAGTCCGCCTATTTTAAACATTCAAAGCCCAAGGATGAGATGTTTTTCCCTCTAACGTCATCTGCTCTGTTGAGACTTAACTAACCTCACTCAATTTATAAAGTCCTGTTTCCTGCAAAGCTCAGTTTAGTGATGCTGATGACATCTGAACACCACCCCTCCCCCCAGGGCCACATCAGAGGTGACGTGGACCGAGGGGCAGAGGCCCCATCCATGGCCGCCCACCTCTTCCAAATGTCAGAGGACGTTTGGGCCGGATGAATAAGTCAGATATACATTCTAACAGGAGGCACCTCCAACCCCAGAGCTGCCTTCACCCTTTATGAAATCAGAATTCTTGTTCTTAGTTTTATTTTTTCCTCTGGCCATATATGAATCCAGAATTATATTTTATGCTTTATGAAAAAATATAAATACTGAATGTCAAGGACTCTTTTTGTTTAAAAAAAAAAAGTCCCCAAATGTAGAAGACCTAGCCCCTAGCCTCCTACAGATTTTCTCAACGCCGAGACCCTTTCAATTGCAAGAAGCACCAATCGATGGCAGTCTGCCGTGTCAGGTGTAATATGCAGGATGTACTTGTGAGATAAGATCGGAAAAAACGGAACAATACGTTCTGATTCAGAAATGTACACAAATGTATCTCTAAATCAAGGCAACATGTCTCCAAACCAAAGAAGTGTGGCTTGATAGACATTTAATTTACTATTTTGTGTATAGACATTTAAAGCATCCAAGCCCATTTCACCTATTTTATTATTTTTTTGTCTTTTTAGGGCCGCACCTGCGGCATGTGGAGGTTCCAGGCTAGGGGTCAAATCGGAGCTACAGCAAGCCGTGTGTCTGAGACCTACACCACAGCTCACGGCAATACCGGATCCTCAACCCATGAGCAAGGCCAGAGATCGAACCCATTTCCTCATGGATACTAGTTAGGTTCGTTCGCCGCTGAGCCACGATGGGAACTCCTTTTCTTTCTCTCTTTTTTTTTTGCCATTTCATCTGTTTTAAAAGAAACATTGCCCATGCTTAAAAACTTTTGAAAAATATTAATTTTACTTCAGACGCTATATGCCTTCCCTGCATTTTCCATTATGTACAGTAAAGGAACTTAATTATCACCTGTATTCGCTGTCCTACTTGAAATTCAGAGATAGCAAAGAATTTCAGAGTTGGATGGCATCTTAATAAGCCACCTCATCCAACTCCTCCTATGATGCTTAAGTGCCCTGGACAGTATCCCCAGTGTGTCCTCATCTAGTCTCTGTTCTCACATCTCCAGCTGTTAGCACCCACTCTAGCTAATGGGGAGCCCACGTAAAAAAAAAAAAAAAATGCTTGCCCATATTCACCTGTAACTTATTAACCCAGTGACCTTAAACTGTCTCATACTGAATTATATGCTATACAGGTTTTCTTCAAGGGTTTCCACCTCTTGGCTGGCCTTTCTCCCATCACACCAATGGGAAATACGGATTATTATTATGCAAGTGAATTTAACATATTCCTGGAATAATATAACATTAAATACAAAGTGCTTTTACATTTTTTTTTTGCAAGTGTATCCCTCATATGCAAACATGTTTCACGCAGTTTTCCCCTCATCACTTGGTTTCTATAAAATACTCTACCAGCACCTATCACTCTCAACATGCCATTTGGCAAGTCTTTTCTATTGATACACGAGAGAACAAGGTACAGTAAATAAATCGGCCAATGCCTTAATGTTGTAAACATTTACTTCTTATAAACCTGGGCAATGACCCAAACAAACAACTATGAAGTTTGTCATTTCCATTATTTCCTATAAAAATCCAAGAGTAAGAGTAAGCCCCTGCCAGTGTTACATGTGTGTGTAGCATGTATGTGTCTTCTCCCAGGCCCTGCTGCTCATGGGTGATGCGGCCTGTGCGGCTTTGCCTGCGTTGGCTTGTTTGTTACATTCCTCTGCTGCCCCCTGCTGGTCACATCGAGGTCTGACAAAGCCTTTCCTACTCTGAGAAAGAGGAAATTAGAGGTGCAGGCAGGTGTGTAGGGGACTCTTCCTATTTTCATTCTTTTCTAAAATAAATTCATTTTAGAACCTAGCATCCCAGCAAGTCTCTCACACACTGGATCTATATCATATTGGTTGGCCCAACAGAAGGTACTGTATTCACTGTTAAGTAGGAATTTTCTTCCTCCCTCCCTTTTTCCCTTCCTTCCTTTCTTTTTCCTTCCCTTTCAGGGCCGCCTCTGCAGCATATGGAAGTTCCCAGGCTAGAGGCTGAATGGAGCTGTAGCTGCTGGCCTACACTACAGCCACAGCAACACAGGATCCAAAATGCATCTGTGACCTATCCCACAGCTTGCAGCAATGCCGGATCCTTAACCCTCTGTGAGGTCAAGGATCAAACCTGCATTCTCATGGATACTAGTTGGGTTCTTAACCTGCTGAGCCACAAAGCGAACTCCAGGAATTTTTTTAGAGACATGTAGAGTTACAAATTTCCCTCAAAATACCTAGGTACAGATGTAAAAAAATCACGTGTGTGTGCATACATATACATGCCCACACATGTACATATGTATACATACAGTATACACTCCCTTCTCTGTGGCTTTTGGCCGAGTTGATGACTTGAAGCTCAAAAAGCTAACAGAGGCAGGGGCTGAGGCCCCCCGAATACATACTCAGAGTTAGAGATCTAAGTGAAGACTGAGGTCAGGGAGAGGATGCAAGGACTGTGAGACATCAGACGCTATTTGGGACGAGCAGGAGTTGTGGGCACACAGAAGGCTAAAATAAACAGCTACCCACGGTTGAGTGGGAAGGCAGAAGGAGACCCTTTAACTGAGGATGGTGTTACTGAAAACTGACTAGAGAAAAAAATTCAGGATGAAAGAGGAGAGGGTCAGGAAGGATGGAGGTCCTCCATGGGGAGCAGGAAGAGAGAATGGAAATCAATTGTGTTAACAATACTGGTTTTGGCAACAGAACACAGCCAGCTGTCTCTCTCTTCCAATTCAAGCCACCACCGAAAAATCCATTTGCAGTGGGAGGACCTGCTGCGTATCTTAGTGGATTAAGCTTGTTTATTCAATGTGTGTTGATCATTAATTTTATTTTTGTTTTCTATGTTTCCTAAGCGATTATCTTTGGAGGCGGGGCCTTGGTCTGCTTATGACTGTTTTTATGGTGCTTTAAAGCTCAGGCACTGATTTCCACTGATAGTGAGGTGGCCTTTGCTATAAGTGATCTGGGCAAAGGCAGCGTAGCAGGTCCTGCAGAACAGTGGGGATTTAATTTCTCTCTGCTAAGTAGGAAATGAAAACTACAAGTAACAAAAGTCCTCCTTTGGATTACTTCAACCCCTTGTCTGCAGAGCTAAAAAAGCCCTAACAGACAAGATGTTGGAAAGTCAAGCTCTGTAGCCACAGATGTGTCACTAACGAACATTCTAGGGCTAAGTATAGAGCTCAGAACTAGCATCTGAAGGCTACCAATTCAGTGTAGACTGACATACTGTTGATTTAAATCGGTCCTAGAATTTTAGAAAGAGGGACAACCTCCACCACATTTAACTTTTCTCAGGAGGGGGGAGCCACTGTATTTTAATTCCTTAGCCTTCTAACTTTGACCTGTTCTCAACATAAGGCAAGAGGAAGGTATTTTCTTTACTCTCAGTCTGTTCTCAGAAAGAGGAGTCGAAATCACAGTGAATGGGATGAATTCCTAAGATTAGAAATAATGAGAAGGTATTAATAACCATATATGAAAGACATTGCTTGGAATGAACAATAACTAGCTAAGTCAGGCTTGGAGAAAAGATGGGACAATGCAGAAAACACGCATGGACAGAAACGATCACATTAGTTTTTAAAGTGCTGCGTGGTTGCTGTTGCTTAGGTTTTCTGCTTTAAGAAACCCTTGAGAAGATTAAATGCTTAGATTTCTAGAAAGAGCCCAGGAGGCTATGTCCCCTCTGGCAATGAATAAAAAGTAAGGATAGGCTCCCATGTTTTGGCAGCATCTCTATGGTAAAGTTAGGAAGCCCCGAAGTTAGGAAGGCAGGATGAATGAGAGGTCTCGGTTTGCGAGTGCAGCGGCCTCGTAAGCAGACTTCAACCTGATTAAGTCTTACCATTGTCTACAGAAATTCCAAGCACACTTGATATCTTTCTCACACTGAAAACACAGAAAAAGTCACTTTGTTATTGGCTTTTCCACACCCTCACACATTTGATTCCCGGGCTTTACGGTTGCACAGCTGTTTAAGGATTAACATATATTCGGAGCTGGAATGTCAGAATGTGGAAGCTTGATCAATTACACGCATGGGCCAGGGGGTGAAAGGCACCCACCCCAGATGTTCTCAGGAGTTGCAGGGGGAAAACTGACGGTAAGCTGGCTCCTGGCCGTGACTCCAAATACTCAAAGACTGTTTGGCTGTCCATCAGGCCAGATTTTGTTTTAAAAACACCAAGCAGAGGGGTTTAGGGCAAAGGGTCTAGCTTTCAGGTCTGGTGCCGTAGTTGACCACGTCCCACATTTTGTCACTCTCCTCCGAGGAAGGGAACTGCGCCGCGAGCTGTTCATCCTACTGCTCTGAGCTGGAAGAAAAGTCGAGTTGGTGGTGTGGTGTGGTGTAGTGTGGTGTGGCTGGGGCTCTCCCCTCTGAGCTGTCACATGGGATGGCTGGCTGTTACGGTGGCGTGTCATGGGACTTACTGTGGTTAAAAGTGAGAGAGTTATCCAGGCTGCCCAGCTGCTGCAATCTGGCATGCATCATTCCTGTTCTGTTACGGGAAACAGGCAATGTCTGAGACTTTCGATCATGAACTATGGGTCCCAACCCCTCCTGGTTCCTGCAACATGAGTGAAATGGGATAGAAGCAAAAGTTAGACTTGTTACACTGCGTTAGTGAGGCCAGGACACAGCACGAGGAGAATGGCCACGCACGGACCAAGCGCAGAGGGGCCAGTTTGGGGCCACGTGAGCCAGCGACACACATGGGTGGCAGCGCTTACAGAGTTCACAGCAAAGCACCTGAAGACGCAGGAGCAAAAACCAAGCCACAGCGGAGACCTCTTCCGCTTTGGCAAGTCCTTTGGTGATGCTACTTTTTAAGAAATTGAGCATCGGTCCAATATGGTGCTGAAGACCAGTGTTTGGACAACTGCCGAACACCACTGATCTTTTTGGACTAAATATGTTATTAAAGAGCAAAACAGTTTTTATTAAAACAATGCATTGGAAGAAACAGAGAACAAACATGCAACGGGAAGGATTACATGAGGCGGTTTGACACCTTGATTCTTACCCAGGCAAGAAGAAGAGCCACAGCCCTTGTTAGACTTGTCAGCAGTCAAGTGAAGAAAACAGAAAAGTGGTCTGGGTTAGCAATCAAACAGCTAACTTCCTGCCGTGTACCACCACCAGAGCAGATGAAACATGAGACCAGCGCTGGAATGAGCCCTGTCCCCGAGTAGCCAGCTGGCCCCCTCACTGGGTTACTGTGGGGGCAGAACAGGGCATGCACGGAATGTCATCGGGCAACATGCTGTCGGGGGAGCTCAGAGTGACACAGTGAGGAGGTGCAGTGTTTGCGGGACCGCGCCACCACCGAGGGCAAACACTGACAAAGCTCGATCATTGTTCAGGATCTTTTTCACATGCAGTGGAGACCGTGGCAATTTTCTATAAAACAGGACACGTCTTCCCGCTGAGCACACTGCAAGGTAACACCATCCTCCACCCCCGCCTTCCCACGTCCAGCTCTTTTTAAGCGGTCCCGGGAAGCCCACTTCTCCAGGCAAGTGTGTACAGGGTGCTCAGCGAGTCAGAAAGTTCTCCTTAAATGCATTAAATGCAAGGCCATTGAAAAAAGAAGTTAACCGTTTCACAAAACCCACTTCAGAAACAGTCCGCGGGGGCGACACCTTCAGCCTCCCACGCTGCCCACGTTCAGCTCTGAGGCATTTTATTCTATTTGCGTGACATTTCCCAAATGCCACCTTGTGATGAAGCTGACAGTTACCGCAAGAGGGCGTGAAGCCCCCTCAGCACAGTGTTTGCTGCAAATACACTGTTTGCCCGACTTCACGGGACAAAGTCAGAAGGGAGGAAGTCACTGTATAAGGTGGCCATGGCATAAGGCCATGGCACTGTATAAGGTGTCCACCTTGTACACACTTGCTGTTGGTCCTCAGAAAACTCAGATGCAAGAATTACTGTTATAATTAAAAAAAAAATCAGAGTTAAGATTAGAAAACATTAAGTGCCACCGCATTTCAATTCCAAACAGAAAATATTAATAGGAAGACAGTGTAAAACGATGTCTCTACATCTGCTCTTTAAAAGAAAACATACTTTTATTTAACATAAACACAATCCTGAACATTTCTCAAATATCTCAAGAAAAGAACCACGTGAACATGAAAAGCAGAACCTTGACACTCAAAGTCTGTTAAAAACCTCTTCCCCATTTCACTGCTATAAAACAGAATTAGAGGTAAGAGAAAAACCTCAGTAACAGCTAAGTTTTAAAGTTTTTCTTAAAACGTAAGATGTGTTTACTTCTAATTAAACTTTAAAAACAATAGCAAGAGAAAAATAGGATACACAGACCCCATGAATACACTCTCACAGAAAACACAACACTGAAGGAAACAAATACACACACACTGAATGGTGACAGGGTCGGAGCAAGGACCCTGGTGACAGGAGACGTGCTCTGAGGAAACACCTGCAGAGGTGGCTTGCTCCCCAGCACGGGAGTCCAGCTCTCGTCAAGCTCGGTGCCAAACTGAGAGTCTGGGCTGGGGCAGGGCGGGGAGGACCCATGACACTCAGCCAAGAATTCTGGTCAGACAACAACACGGGGCACAGACAGCTTATTCAGAAAAAGAGGGGGGAAGGCTCAATTTCAGACACTTTTTTGGAGAGGTGGACCAAAAACATTCTTTCATTAAGAAAGATGGAAAGTAGGTGAGAAAGTATCACCTTTGTAGCCAGGAAGTGGGATGGTCAAAACGGACCTTTGAAAGTGAAACGGGGGAGGAATCACTGAGGAAGGAAAAAGAGAAAGAAAGAAAGAGGGAGAGGACACAGCCAGAGGAATGGGGAGAAGAGAAAGCAGAGACGGAAGGGCCGGAGCACGAGGGAGAATTTGGAAGGGAGCGCGGAAGTGCAGCGACTGGCCATGGAGGAAAGCCTTTCCAAGAGACGTGCCGGAGACGGAACGAGACAGAAGGAACGTGGGAACGCGGGCAAGATGCCACCAGGCTTCCTGGCAGCAGTCCAAGGACCTGCCAGCTGTCTTCATGGCTGTTTATGAGGATTCCAACTGCCAATCACCACAGACGACAATCACCACACTTTCAGATCCAAGCAAGACAGAGAACGACACAAGACTTCAGACTCAAGCCCCCACGGTACCTGGCGATGTAGCGCTTCCCCAGGTACTGGAACTGGTGCAGGCAGACTCTGCGGACAGGAGGGAAGACTGTCAGGGCAGCGCGGGGACTGAAAACAAGTTTTTGACACCTGGCTCTACTTAAGCCCGTCAGTAACAGCAACACATTCCTAAGCTCTTGCATCTACCGCCAGCCCCTTACGTCTGCTTTTCAGAAATCCGCTAGAAGTCCCTCTAAACCCAGAGAAAATGATCAAATGCAGGGGAGGCCCCAGACTGTGCTGCCATTAGCGCCACAGTGGATGGTCTGAGCGACACAGAAGAGAGGCCCGGGGTGGACAGGGAGGGCCGTCGGCTTAGGGCTTGGACGCTCACTCTAGGTTTGTCTTCGAAGTCACGGTGGAAACCATGCGCCCTGTTCTGAGCTGCTTCTTCCTCCTCATTCAGTCCACACAAGGAGCTCTCTCTCTCTCTCTCTTTTTTTTTAAGGGCAGCACCTGTGGCATATGGAAGTTCTCAGGCTAGGGGTCAAATTGGAGCCGTAGGTGCCAGCCTGCACCACAGCTCACGGCAACGCCAGATCCTTAACCCACTGAGCGAGGCCAGGGGTTGAACCTGTATGCTCATGGATACTAGTCGGGTTCGTTACCACTGAGCCACAATAGCAACCCTGAGCTTTCTCTTTTGATTCAAGTAAATGGACTGGTCCTTACGGACATCAAATAGGTAGTTTATAAATTTTATTTTACTATATTCATGATACTGATTTTTAAAAAATCATCTATTAAAAAGAGGCAGTTAAAATAATGTCTAGTAAGTTTTTCTGGTGCTAAATCTCATCTCACACATGACAACTCCCACTGTGAACACAGCAGAGGAAGAAGCTAGGAAACAGTGAATGAACCTGGACCATGATTCCAACACACACAAAGCTCTGAACGCCGTGGTTTTCCACCCAAATTTGTGCAAATACACCCGGCAGTAAATCGTGACCTCAAATAACAGACATAAAGCTACTGAATCACAATTTAACCAATTATTGTGAACAATCATAGTACTGCAGAGATCATTTCTTACTGAAGAAACAATAACATGTTTGAATGTGGGGTGCTTCCTGACACCGTATTCGGCTGTTACAGGATATACTCTCTATGTAAACTTTTCAAAAATCCAAAGAAAAATTTCTGGATTTGGAAAATCACCCGGCCCCATCAGTTTTGGACAGGAGATTGTAGATTCCGTGTTTTTGAAAGTAAAAAGCTTAAAGGAAAACAGAAACTAGAGAGATTTTAAAATAATATAGACAATATTTAACATAATATAGACAATACAATAAAATATTATATATTATTTTTTAAAATGTGTTGTTTTTATGGCTGCACCTGTGGCATATGGAAGTTCCCAGGCTAGGGGTTGGACTGGAGCTGTAGCTGCCAGCCTACACCACAGCCACAGCAATACCGGATCCAAGCCGCATCTGCGACCTACGCTGCAGCTCACAGCAACACTGGATCCTTAACCCACCGAGGGAGGCCAGGGATCAATAGACAATCCTCACAGAGAAAACTTCGGGGCCTTGACCTGCTGAGTCACAAGGGTAACTCCCTATATATTTAATTACAGCAATTTTTCTGCATCTGCTTGAGGTAAGTTAGATTCAACTTAGATATGCAGCATCCACACAATGCAGCTAATAAATTTTGTGTTATTTTAAAATTGCTTACACACATAAGTGGTAATCTCTCATCTATAACAATCCCATTTCTAATAATTTAAGGCTGATCACTGTCCCCTGGGCCATGAGCCCCTGAGAGTGGGTGCTGTTGGGGTCAGGTCCAAGAGAAAGAGCTAAACGATACGCATGGGTGTGAAGACACTGCGTTCCTGGTTCAGCTGTGTAGCATTCTTCACACCTCTTAGTTAGCCTGGAAAATCAAGGGTCAGTGAGCAAAGGCAAAACTACTCACTCCGATATTGTAAAAAAATCCATCAGCTCTGATGTTGAGGCCTTGTTCCAATACGTAAACAAAGCATCTAGAAAGTAAACATTTATTTGGTCAGGATCATGATGTGCATTTTGTACATTATAATATGAGAAGAGACCTCAAAATGTGGGCCTGCAAACCCTCTCCTGCCTGCTTTCATAGCTGCTCACAGGACAAACCACAATGACCTGTCAATACTGGGTAATGCACATGACAGGCTTCGTCAGTGGGACACCTGGACTTCAGTTTCATCAGACCTACCTGGTGTATATTTAACTTAGACATAGTGTGCTCCTAAGTGGCCTAGAAAATCCAAATATAAGCGGGTACAGAATATAAAGTCATGCTCCCACTTTACCCATTACAGAGCCCCTCCTGAGCAGAGAAGCTGCTGAAAATTCTGACATGTATATAAGTACCCCCTTCCCAACACACCCACACACACACCCACACACACACACACACAGAGAGAGAGAGAGAGAGAGAGAGAGAGAGAGAGAGAGAGAGAGAGAGAGGGAGAGAGAGAGAGAAGCATGCATCCCACACACACTGTCCTGCCCTTTTAGGTGTTGCTTTGTTTTTGGCAGTGGTGAACAGCAGCTAGATGGAGGACTTCCGTTCCTAGGTAAGGGACTGAACCCAGGCCATAGGGATGAAAGCACCAAATCCTAACCATTGGACCACCAGGGAACTCCCTGCTCTTCGAGTTTTAATTCAGAAATACAGTTTGGCTCTATCTCGGTCTTTTCCAGGCTACGAACACTCCTCCCCCCTGGGTGCACTACAACCAGGTTAACCAGTTCCCCTGCTAACAGCTATTTCCCTGTTCTCCCCCGAACCCGTTGCTATTATGAACCACGCTTTGGTGACTTTTACACGGGTCTTTGCACACTCATCTAACAACATCTATAGGACAAATTCTTAGAAGTGCACTAGCCTTGTTAATGGTATGGACATTAAAAATTTGACAGATATTGCCAAACAGGCAGTGTATGGCAGTTCCTACTTCCCAGCACGATGGTACCGTACGCCTGCGACTAAGAACCACACCTGCTCTTCCTCAAGAGCAACTGGGTGCGTTTTCAGTTAAGGCAAATTCTACAAATTCATTTAGAAGAAGCAGTCTCTGTGCCTGGCCCTGAACCGTTTAACATTGCACAAAGGCTGTTATCATTTGATAAACATTTTTGCATTCTTACATTTTATATTAGAGTTAAGAAATGTGTTCAAAGATTTTTCTTAGGGAAAAAGCCACTGAGTCTTTGGGGCCTGAGAGGAATGAGAAGGTGGCTGCAGAGGGGCTGGTGGCTCACGGACTTAGATTCTACGCTTGTCGAGGGCAGTGACAGGCAGGAGAAGCTGCGGGATACACATCTAGTATCTTTATGCACCAGGCGCTGCGGTCTCACAGGTACGCTGTCATCGAGTCCGCGCCATGGTCCGAGGCGGAGCTCAGCTACAGCTGAACTGATGACTGTTCAGAGAAGCTAGGTAACTCTCCCGGTTACTAGAGAATGCTGGGAGAACAGGGACTTAAATCCAGCGCCCCTGATTCTGAAAGCCACAACTGGCCTCTTAGACCAGGGGCTGAGTCAGGGGGCTTCCGTCTCTTGGGGGTTTTGAGTTTAGAATCCAGAGGGACAGACTCTGGTTACCTGAGGCTGGTCATGCTGGTGTGGTGGGAAGTCAGGAGTCCCTGGATGCTGAGGGCCAACCTGCAGACACCTGAGCCATCCCAGCACGCAGCAGAGAGACCCGGCTGGCCAGCCGGGCGGCAGCATCACGCGCTTTCCTTGCTCTGTGCTCTGGCTACCGGCTGCGGAAGGGGTTAACTGCTATGGGGTGGGGGAGACACAAGAAGATGCAGAGCGGGAGGAGCCCTGTATGCAGGTGCTCGCTGAGCCTGGGGTAAAGGAAAGAGCGGCTACAGAGTGAGTTCCGTAACTGACTTTGTCATCTGTCTGGTCAGTTGCTCTAAGGGCACTCTCTCCCCTTCCCCACAGCTCCTATTAGCGTGTAGTGGACAGTAGCATTGAAACGTGAAAACTTAAATAGCATAGCTTTCAAAGAAAATATCAGGGAATACCTTCATGAGCCTGGGGGTAGGTCAAGATTTCTTAAATGGGACACAAAAATTCTAACTATAAAGACAAAAAATTATAACTTGACAGTAGCTTAAAAAAAAAAAAAAGGATATTCTAAAACTGTTTTGAGGACGTTGTTGCATTTAAGAAATACGTGCCTGGCTTTCCAAAGGGCTGACTATAAAAGGTAACTTGCACTTGGATGTAAAATTTCTAGTATATTTATTTTTTGTTTTTATTGGCTGTGCCCGTGGCAGGTGGAAGTTTCCAGGCCAGGGACTGAACCCAAGCCTCAGCGGCGACTCGTGCCACTGCAGTGCCAACACCTAATCCTTAACCTGCTGAGCCACGAGGGAACTCCTAGTATATATATTTTTTAAAAGTTATGTTCTAGTTATTGATCATATATAGTAACTGAAATGTAAAATATTTTAAAGAAAACTTTCCACAAAGGAAAAACAGGATTATAATGCTGGCTAAAACTGATTAAAATTTAGAACTTTTGAAAATGGGACAAATTTCAACTTTACAACTGAAATATTAGAATAAGAGCTTGGTATTTTTGTATTTGGTCATCATTCACATACACACACACAAAAAAACTTGTCCCTTTTCAAAAAATGGCTACTTTAAAGTCACACATTGACAGAGGAATTAAATACCCCAGTCCTGAAGCATTTAAGGGCAGGTATGCGGCTCTGAACCTCTATAGGTTCAGCTATAGGTCAGGCTCTTAGCGCTGCTCAAGTGGAAGTTAGAAAAGACAAATGAACCTTTCCAAAGAAAAGAAAATCATGGACTTGGAGAACAGACTTGTGGTTGCCCAGGGGGAGGGGGAAGGGTGGGGTGGATTGGGAGTTTGGGATCCATAGATGCAGACTATTGCCTCTGGAATGGATAGATAGGTAATGAGATCCTGCTGTGTAGCCCTGGGAACTATGTCTAGTCACTTACGATGGAGCATGGTAATGTGAGAAAAAAGATTGTAAACTTGTATGTGTAATTGGGTCACCATGCTATACAGCAGAAAACTGACAGAACACTGTAAACCAGCTATAAAGAAAAAAGAAAAAAAAAAGAAAAGACATGCTGTTTATAGGCAGAGGCACCTTCCCCTGGATGTGCGATGCCAGCGACCACTGCCACCAAGACAAGGGGTCTTGAGGTCTCCAAAAATGGCATTTTACCGTCAAGAGAGTTTATCTTCTCTCGCTATGCTAATGAAGCTCACAACACACCTTCTAATGTGTTACAGGGGCAACAAGAAGATTCTGGACCAAAGTAAGAACTGTGACATTGTACCGTGACACAGTTTCACGCGACTGGTTACACTTATCAGAGTCAAAACTATCCCGCTACGGATGTTTAAAGCTTTACATGGTACCGATAATGCAGTCACGGCTGTGGTCATTTCTGTTTTAAAAGGTGGTTGTCAAACTCTTAATCTGAAACTTAATCTATCAGGATACCACTTTTTCCATTAGAAAACTAAACACCTTTGGCTTTGAGATAAATCCAGGAATGTCGCACACACTCTCAATGGCAGAGATGCTTAAGTCTCCAACACTACATCCTCTCACATAGGGACGGACTAGTAAAGTTACGCAAGTGGCCAGTAAATTCGCCTGGACAAATGAAATTAAAAAAAAAAAAAATCAAAAGCCACTTCATCTATCTGCTTCTGTCTCCTTTAGTGAAGACGTAGGCCTGAGTTTAATATAAAATTTTTAAAATAGGCCATTCACATTTTAGAACTCATTTTCTAGAATATGATGATTAATAAAAATAAATTACCAAAATAAGACTTTTATGTCTAGTACATTTAGTAAATTAACATGTATTTCAAACAAGAGAGTATTTAAATGCTTAAATCCTTGTAACCAACTACAATTATTTTTGGTGGGGGGGGGTAGGCTATGCCTGCAGCAGGCAAAAATTTCCAGGCCAGGGATCAAACCCAAGCCACAGCAGTGACAATGCCAGATCCTTAACTGCTAGGCCTCCAGGAAACGCCAACCAACTACAATTACAACAAAACAAAACAAAAAAACCCTATATTGAAACAAGGAAAGTAAAATAGACATTTTATTTTTTTACCTACCATCAGACATGCTTTTTAAGATGTAGAGGAAACACATCAGCAGGTTCTTAATCTCAGACTGGTCGAGTTTGTCACAGCGAACGACAGAATTTCCCAAAGTGCCACTTTGTTGGTGCTAAAGACAGAAACACAGGTGATTTTTCTCCTTCGTTATGGGTAAAACAAAACTAGGTTCACTTTCTCCCTTGGAAGAGAAAGAGTTTCAGAACCGAGTCAAATCATACAAACTGGAAGGGTAAGTGATGTGTCAGCCAACTACAAGCACCATCACCGGGACCCACGCAAGGGTCACTGCACGGCAGCTCTGTCTTGTCCCCTCTGCACACCCGCGGAAACCAGACAGAAGGCCCAGACCTTTCAGACTCAATCACCACAGCCGTGGTTGCTGGCTTAGTTCTGAAATGCCAAGTAAAACTTCATGCAAGAAAGTTTGTGTGCTAAGATCAAACACAGAAATGCTGATTCAGAACACACTGCCAAACCAAGCACATCCTCAGGAAAACGTCAGAGGCTGAAACAGCAAATTAAGTCTATGGTTGATGCTGGGGACCAGCCACTAAAGCCTGGAGCTGAGTCACTGTCATTCCATCACATCCTGGGGCGTCCTTGGGAGAAAACAGGGACATCTCAGCACAGCATGGCCAAAGCCCCTAAACTGATGAGATCATTCCCTCATCAGCTTAGCTCAATACTGCAAACTCGAGAAAGCTCAGGGTGCAGGGGGAGGGCAGTTGTGCCACTAGACAGCAGGTTCACACGTTCAAAGTGTTCATGTAAAAAAAAAAAAATAGATCAAGAATCTCATCTTGTTTAAAAACCACCGATTTAAAAGTCCTCGAAGTTTTACTTCCAATTGAAATTAGGAAAAAAATTTTTTTTTTGCCAAATACCAAAGCAGAAAAATTAGTGAAAAAATATATTTCATTCAAGGTATTGATGAGCAGTTGAAAATTATAATAAACAGGTTTAATTAATAACATGCACGAGTATTTTTCTCATAGGGAGAAGTAACACAGGTGCGGTCAGTGGCAGAGCTGTCAGGCGGATGCACCCTCACGCTCACCCACTTGGTCAGGGCTGTGGGGAGAGCTCGGGACCCCCTGCAGCGGGAGGGGTGGTGGGGCTGGCGCAGCCTCCTCCGGCACAGGCGGAAGCGACAGGAGCGAGAAGTCCACGGTGACCCGGTGTCGCCTGGCTGCCTGGCAGCTCTCCTCCTCCTCTGCAGCACTGCGTAGGACGCAAGCTGAGTGCCTTCGGAGAAGCTTCTCCCTCTACACACGACGGAACGTCAGGGTCAAGGGGAGAGTTGGACAGGTCATGACACACGCCCGCGCGGAGACGCCTGCATGTCTACAGAACCGCAGGTAAAGGATCATCACGGCAAGGCCAGCCGTGCAACCCACAGATCTGACTGCCCAGGGAGGCCAGCGTCCCTGGAGAGCTAGGAATGCAGCCCAGGAGGGTTGCCTGGTGATTGGTACAGTGTGCTTGCCCATAACTTGAAATGACTTAGGAAAACTGTGGCCAGGGGGAGACCAGCCCATCGTGGTGCCAGGTTTAAACCCAAGCTTTAAACACAAAATTTCAAAGAGTCTTAGTTATGTCAAGAAAAATAGTTAAATGTGAGCAGGATGCGTTGTGCTGGGGGCACAGTATGAGTAGAGTGATTTCAAATAAAGCCTTGTCCCTGAATTGCCTCTATGATCAGCCAGTCTTTTCTGGAATCAGCTGTGGATCTAAGGCCCGTTTGCGTGGATTACTGGGTGGTCTCCGACACACAGACCATGAGATTCTTTTTTCTTTTTTTAGGGTCATACTTGCAGCATATGGAGGTTCCCAGGCTAGGGGTCTAATTGGAGCTATAGCTGCCGGCCTACACCACAGCCGCAACAAGGCCAGCCCCAAGCCACATCTGCAACCTACACCACAGCTCATGGCAATGCCAGATCCTTAACCCACTAGGTGAGGCCAGGGATCAAACCTGAAAACTCATAGTTCCTAGTCGGATTCGTTTCCGCTGAGCCATGACGGGAACGCCTTTTTTTTTTGGCTTGACTATGAGATTCTAAACCAGTGGCATTTTGAGTGCCCTGCCCGTCCAAAGTGCCAGAACCATTTACTTAGTGCATTCGCCCAGTGCTCTACTGTAAACACGGCCCTGAGGAGATCTCGGAAGCAGGAATCGGGGTTTCAGGGAATGGGCCCCATCCTTAGGTAATACTCTGATCACCTAGCCCACGTTAAGTGAGTCCTTTAAGAAAAAAAAGGTCACATTTAATGGACACTAGACTATGAAGTATGCTTACTTTGGGCTTAGTTACTTAAAAAAAACAAAACACAAGTTACATAGAAAGAAGTTACCTTATCCAGGGAATTGCTCTTCTCACTGTTCCTTTCTGGAAGGCTGTTCCCGGAATCTGTGCTTATGAGGGATCCCCTTGAATCAGCATTTCTCACGCTATTGATGTTTGGAGTTGAGTTTGTATATGGCGAAGCTGAACAGAATCAAGCCAAGAACAAAGATTTGGTGAGACAAAAGAAAATAAAGATCAGTACTGAACTTCAGGGGCAGTTTTCATGGCACTTATTTTTTCTATGAGGAAGCTGGCTCAAGAGTTGCATTCAAATACCTCTCCTTTAAAGAACTAGGACGTGCAGAGTAAGATAAAAATTAATTTCATCTGAAATGTTCAGACAACTATCAATTCACTTATGAGAAACCACCTTTGCTCAGACTAAAGAAGAAAATGCAGTTTCAGACCGGGATAGACTAAAGACAGCAAAAAATTAAAATGATAAATCCACCTACAACTATGCAATTAAAAAAAAAAAGAACACTGAATCATGCAGTAAATCTGCAGGTACACTGAAGTGGCCTCAAAACTCAAAGGGGTGTCCTGGGACATTTTAAAACTTCAAGGAAATCACAATAATACTTGACATCGGCTGGAAAGTGTAATTTCAACCTCAGATTGTGCTGCATTCCTTTCCATGATGTCATATCTGTGTGCAGCGGGCTATTTAGTGGTTGCTATGATTAAAAGTAAGTACTGGACGAAAATCAACGTGGAACAGGAAGTGAGAATGTCAGTGAGCAATCTGATTCCAAGTCTGACAAGCTGTGTAGCCCCCAACAGGCACATACATCCATTAATAAGAATTACAGTTCTTAAAAATAAAGCAAAAATTATTTTCTTTAAATTTATGCACATATTTTTTAAATGCCTACTGAGTTGTTAGGTTCTAAGTACATATTAGGTTATTTGGCCCTAAGTTTCTAATAAACAGAACTATCAGGTGTTTCTTTTGGCCTGGAGACTCCATGAAAATCTACTGTGATAACACGGGTGCTGTGAACCGAGAATATTAGGGAATTTCTGCAGTAAACAGGAGCAGAAAGGAAATCTAACTTGTAAACAAAATCTGTGACGTCTGCAGAAAAAAACAAACAAACAACATTTAAAAGCAAAAGTCAGCCCCCACCTTGATACTCTGGAATTTTAAAAAAGTAATAGATTGACTTCCTGCTTAGATAAGATTTAAATAAATCACATAATTAAAAATGACTCTCAGACTTGTACATTCTGGGTAGAACCAAAAGGCATGCCCCCAGCCGAGAAGCCCGGCTGACTGTGCAGACGGCATGAGAAGACTTTCGGCCCCATGCTGCAGGAAGCTGTGAGCTCAGCCTCGCCTCCCATGCTCAGTCTGCCTTCATGTGAGATGCTTTACCTGGCACCTCGGAACAGGCAGGCCCGTTTCAGGTTTCAACCCGCAAAGCAGCTGCCATGGACTGAGACACCTGTAAATTAATCCCACCCTTCCCTAACACTCATGTTTCTCCACCACCATCTCTGAAATCAATTCTGTGTATTAAGTGTGTCAAGAAAAGAAGAGCCAGAGTTCCATCGTGGCTCAGTGGTTAACTAATCCTACTAGGAACCATGAGGTTGCGGGTTCAATCCCTGGCCTTGTTCAGTGGGTTAAGGATCCGGCATTGCTGTGAGCTGTGGTGTAGGTTGCAGACGCAGCTCGGATCCCACATTGCTGTGGCTGTGGCATAGGCCACCGGCTACAGCTTCGATTAGACCCCTAGCCTGGGAACCTCCATATGCCGCGAGTGTGGCCCTAGAAAAGACCAAAAAAAAAAGGACAAAAAAAAGAAGAGCCAAGAGAATCTGAAAATGGAAGTAAAGGCAGGAACATGGAAACCACTGGCTGCACCTCTCTAGAATAGGAACTGTGTGACTGATTGTCACAAGGAGCAGCAGGTGAAAATTACAAAAAAGCTACGAGTTTTTTTTTAATACTCAGACACCTGCACCGTGACCAAATTATAACCGTCATCCTCCTAATATAACCAGGCTTCCCATTTAATGTAGAACTCAGCTCAGGAGGAGGAGTTCTCAGTGAAGTACAATTAGACCCTAAGTTCTCAGTTTCAGGCTCAATTCCAAAACGAGAGTCCTAATCTAAGGCAAGCAGATGGAAATGCGATAAATCAAAATCAACATGCTTAATAGAACTATGCTCCTGTTTTTGTGTATGTGTGTTTTTAATATCCCAGCCCAGTGCATAGCTTTTAAAAATCTTCAATAACATGTAAGTAAAACGAAACGAAGTTTAACTTTCCCTGCTTTGTATAGACAGCAAAATGTGATATATTGAATACGGAGAAAAAGGAACCCTGGCTAAGAAAGCATACCTTTTAAAATGTTTAACCTCCCAGTAGTTTTTTATCCAGGTGATGAAACAGTTTTAGAAATTTTAATGCACCATATTCTAAAGACATTAAAAAAAAAACACAACTGCTCAGGGTGCACTCACTGTAAGTGTGGAAACAGAATTTCCTCAAGAGATTTGAGGAGAAAATCTGCTCTTGATGGATAAGCACTAGGACTAGAACTAACTGGAAATTCCTTGACAAATAAAAGAAGAATTGCTAAAGCTACCAGAAAAAAACTAGTAAACCCATTCAAAGGTCGGGGCTTCCCTGGAAGGCATTCCTAAAAAGAAACAAAGATCAAAGTGTTTAAAGGTGGAGGGGAACACAGATAACCCTGAGTATAAATAAGTCTCTTGCAGTGAATTCCCATGAAAAGTAGACCCAGATCTTGAAATCTGAGAACGAATGAAAAGGGAAGAAATCAGTCTCAGTTACTTTTCATAGCTTTACCAAGAACACAAAGCAACTGAAGGTCATTTACGCCTTTTGAGTTGTGCTAAAGAGACTCAATGGCTCATCTCTATTTTCTCAAGACATCCAAACCCTAGTAAGGTGACTGTGGAATTGGAGAATCAAGTTAGAGTCAAAACATCACCTCATTCTACTTTCACCATTTCTGCCAAGTCTTAATCCTGCAGAATACTAGTCAGCGAGGACAGACAGTTACTACCTGGGCTCTGGGACTCATCCAAGTGGCTACTGAGAGTAAATCACAAGGCATAACTAATGCTACGGAATTGTGCTTGGTAGGATGGCAGTCAAACAATGAGTGTTTACCTCGCCAAGCACTGAACCCATCAAACTAGCTCTTCATCTCTCACCACGACTCTGTTTTTGAGATGTGGACACAAAGTGAAGAGCTGGCAACTGTAAATGGTGGAGTCTGGATCCAAAGCCACATCTATGTGACTTTAAAGCCAGTGCTGTGAACCACTGCAGACAAAGCCTGGCTGTGTGGACAGAGCAGGCAAAGAAGACAGAGCAAGGGCCCCACGAGAAAGGCAATGGAATTAACCCATTTAATCTTTATGATGAGAAAGGAGGTTAAGTATAACTATGAAAAATACACATCAGCACAAGTAAGATTAAGGACTGGTATGGGCGTGAGAGGATAAATCTGAGCTTTGGTGTGGGGTTTTCAATTTTAGAGTCTGGCTGGTCTCTTCACCTACGTGAAATACCACGTGGGCAACATGAATGACACAAAAGCTAAGAACATAAACTCAGAATGAAGAACACTGCCCTGCAAATTAATCAGAAAAAAAGAGTTGTTCTTTATTCTGCCCTATGAGTTAGTTCCATTACTGGGTGGTCCAAGACTAGAAACAGCAGTAGGCTTCATTTCTTCTAACTCTGGTATAAAACAGAGGGGGAGATAAAGACAGCATAAGCCTGTGAGTGTCTGTGACAATTCTGTGAAGATGTATATATATTTTTGTACCACTGTCTTTAAAAAGGAGCTGACACATGGGCTCAATTAGTCGGAATATTAATAAATACATTTCTCTGGCATTTTCTTATGGAAAAACTACTCAGTTTGAATCTTGATTTATGCCATCTGTTTTCCTCCCCACGGGGGCTGCTCTAACATTACTTCAGGTAGAAAAAATATTCTAGGAAGAAGATTTTAGAAAACTGATTTCAGGATTGCATTCTAGCCATAAATCTCTTTCTCCTTCAGGAATTACTCTGTCACATATGATCTTCATGATTCGCCCTACAAACTAATCCTACCCTCCACACAGACACCAGCAAAGATTTTCTTAAGAGCATAAACAGTGCAATTTGAAGATTTAAAATGAAAAATTAATCAGCATGAAACAAAGAGCAAATAGTACAAACACGTGATCAAGTGTACTCTACTTGGAATTTCTGAGAACTGGGGGATCTTTCCATGTAGAGTTGAGGGGTTTCAGAGCTAAGGAGCAAAATCAGGAAAAGAATATGTGAAACAGAAGCTCAAGACTTTAGGGTTCTCATTTGAAAGCTAACAAAAGACTAGATTAAAAGACACTTTCCTGAAACTAATACAACATTGGAAATCAACTATACTTCAATAAAATTAAGCTAAAAAATAAATAAATTGGAGCTCCCGCTGTGGCACAATGGGATTGGCAATGTCTTGGGAACACTGAGACTCAGGTTCAATCCCCAGCCAGGCACAGTGGATTAAGGATCTGGTGCCTTAGTTCACGGCTGTGACTTGGATCTGATCCCTAGCCTGGAGCTCCATATGCCATGGGCGGGGGGAGGGGGGGGCAAATAAATACATAAATAAGTTGATGCCTTAAGGCAAAAAAACAAAAGCACTTTCTGAATGAGAGGGAAGCAGGTCAGAGGCCGAGGATTACCAATGCCAGAGATGGCGCCAAAGAGGTCCTTGTGCAGGCTGGCGTCCAGCGTGGCCCCAGACTTCTGTGGAGTAACTAACGGGTTCATGGCCGGCAAAACAAGGGATTCCTCCTTCACAGTCTGTCAAAGGGGGAAAAAGAAGAAATAACTGAAGATGGCTTTAAAAGATTCGTCACCTGTTCTTGGAAGTGTGAGGGAAGTCTAAGAACAGGACAGAAGAGCCTGACATGTAACGTTCCTGAGTGGGAGGGGCGGACACAGGGGAGGCGGGGCGGAGGGGGGACACGGAGCACTTCAGGTCTGGGGGCTGAGGAAGTCCTGCCTTTCCCCAGAGGGTCCAGCACCTTCCCCTTTCTGGAAACCATGAGCCCGACGCTTTTTTCGATTATTTCAGTATGTTTTTTTTCCTTCCGGAAAAGCCTCAGGGCTCTAACTGCAATATTGTTTTTTCTCTCACATCAGACATCCTTCCAAATGGGCAGCAGTGACCTAACAGCAGCAGCAGCAAAAAGCTCTGCAAGCTTGGAGCTTCCTATGAACTCTCGATCACTGGAGAAACTGTTCGTTCTGAAGCTGTCATAAAAGGCAAAAGCCAAAGCAAAAGCTGGTGTGCATTTTTCTCAGGATTGAAGCCATACAGACAGGTAGCATTAGAACCCGAATCATTTATTCTGATCAGAAAAGCAGACAGATTTCGAGAACACATGTGTGAGATGCAATGCTGTCGAGGGCGAGATGAGCCTGGTGTGTTCCATTTAAGGACAGTGAACATTTACTCTGTGGAACTACACACGTTCTGTAAAGATGGTTCATCTCAATGTACCAGAAGTGGGGAGCTGTGTTAAAAACAGGACAAAGCACCACCCTTGGGAGAAAAAGGGACAGAAATGCACACAAAGAAACTCCCCAGGTGTCTGCCATAGTGACCAAGTGGCAAGATTCATGGGTCCAGAATAAACAGGAAAAGGATATTGTTAAAATGCTGGCAACTGCTCAAATTAATGGCAGACAGTCTCCAACCGAAACAGTTTGAGATCATTTCTGGAATAATGCTTCAGTCAAGTTAATTTTCAATGTATCTTTAAATGACTGAGTAAAGCTAAAATAAATTACGGTGGTCAGTTTTGGGAGGTGGGGTCACTCCCCTTAGCTTCCCTGACACCCAGTCTGACTTCCTTTTTTATTTTACAGACACGAGAAACTTTACCCAAAGAGGTGGCTCTCCCAAGACTGTGTAGTTAACATCAGAACTGGGGCCAGCACTGAGCTCTCAGCACAGAGGTTAGAACTGCACTTTTTTTTATTTTTAAATAAATTTCTTTCTCTATAATGTTTTGTTGGATGCACAAAGATCCTGACATTCCTGATAAGATATTGAAAATCATGCTTTTTTCATGATTTTTAACAAAAGTTAAAGGTTTACTGTCCGACCCTATCTTAGCCAGAAATGCAATTTACCAAGAGTACTATAAATTATCATGGCTTTAGGGGCCAAAAAAGGAGAGGGATATAGTTGACTAATGTCCCCTCAAATTCACATCCACCCAGAATCTCAGAACGTGACCTTTTTTGGAAACAGGGTCTTTGCAGACGTAATTAAGGTATCAGATAAGATGAGGTCACCCTGGACTACCGTGGCCCTAATCCAAGCACTGATGTCCTTATAAGGACAGGACAGGACACTGAAGACACAGATCTACACCAGGGAGAACACCACGTAAAGACAAAGGCAGAGGGAGGGGCGGTACAGCTACAGGCCAAAGAAGGCAGGGGTTTCGGGCAGGCCCCAGCAGACCGGCCAGAACCCGGTCTTCACCCAGGGCCTGTAGAAGGACCCAACCCAGCTTGGTTCTGGATTTCTGGCCTTCTGACTGTGGGAAGATGCATTTCTGTAGCGTCCCCCCCCCCCACTAGGTGGTATCTTGTTAGGGCAACCGCAGGAAACCAAACCAGGCCGTGTCCCCTGAACGCACGCACGTACACTGCCAGGGTTCACGGGGAAAGGAGACACGTCCCTCACGTTGATCCGCTGGACGTTCTCGATCAGCAGACCAAACAGGGGCAGGTAGAGGGTGGCTATCCGTGCTTGATGGCTCTGAAACAAAGGCACACGGGTAAGTTCATCTTGGACTCTGGGAAGTTAAGGATGCACTGAGCCGGCACTGGCCAGCGCCTGTATTCAGACCCTTCCTCTAGAGACTGCGATTCAATTTTATTGCATAAACAGAGAAGTCCTGGTGCTGTTACCACTAATTTTCTAATGGACTATTTTCTTGATGTTACTCAAACAAGAAAGGGCATTTATCAGTCCACATTTCCCCCCCATCGGGGACCACTCACCCTGGAGGCATATCTGTCATCAAAAGAATGCTTTATCAGCAGGTTCTTGAGCACACTGATGGCTATCAGCCGGACCTCCCTGAACTCCTGGAGGGCAGTGCCCACCTCTCTCAGGAGCAGCCCCACCAAGAAGTGGTTCCTGCAGAACTCATCTGTTAATGCGTAGTCAAGCTGGAGATCTGAGACAAGGACAGAAACCGCTTCAGTCAAAAAGGCTGTAATGCTCTCTGAATAAAATAAAAGCCCAGCCGACCTTCTGCCTGCAGCCTCCTCTGTGGAACAGGTGGTTACACCTGGCTTCCAAGGGGAAAGAGCTGATAACCTAAAATACTGCTCCGCTTCTTGACACACTGAACTCCTAAATGAAAACAAAATTTAAATCAAAGAAATGCACTGGATTTTGACTTTACAGAAGATACTACATCCCACGTAATTATTAAGTTAGTGAGCAGTTTTTGTACCAATTTTTAGAGTATAGAACATGTTATATTACAAACGTAATCTTATTACTGATTTGAAATTTCAAAATAAAGTTGTGCTGACAACATTAGAGGAGTCATTTGGGCATAATAAACATGTGACTACAGAATAAATATACGTGATCTATTAAAATGTTCTTCACCACATGAGTCATTTTTCTACTTCCTTATCATTAACACCCACATGTTCCTATTAAAACCCAATGTGTTTATTATGAGTTCCTGTTGTGGCTCAGTGGTAACAAGCCTGAACAGTATCCCAAGAGGATGAGGGTTCGATCTCTGGTCTTACTTGGTGGGTTAAGGATCCAGGGTTGCTGCGGCTGTGGTGTAAGGTGGCAGCTGCAGGTCAGATTCGACCCCTAGGCTGGGAACTTCCATATGCCACAGGTGCAGCCGTAAGAAGACAAAAAAAAAAAAAAAAAAAAAAAGACCGAAAACCAATGTGTTTAAAATGAATGAGTTAGCATACAACCTATTTATTTTGCTATCACTGAATGAAGATCTTATTTACTTTGCAATTTTCTAAAATATATTGTTAAAACTTCTGTACCTCAGAAAGCAAAGAGAAAAAGAATATAAATTAGAACTAAAATGGACAAATCATCAAGTCAAGCTTAAGTCATCAGCAAGCTAAGTGACAAGGCTGAAAGCTCTTCTGGAAAAGAGATGTAGGCAAATGGGAGATCTGCTGAGGGAGGCTAAGGGAGAGCGGCTGAGCCCCGCATGCTGGCGCTGAGACGCCTTTCCAGTAAGCTGGGCTCGGATCTAAGTTCCTACACTGCATCACTGACAGATGAACATCTACATGCCTCTCCTTTGACTTTGTCCCCTGTCGGACAACTGCTTCTAAACCTAGGCAAGGTTTAGACCAAAGTCCTAAGGAGCCTTTTAGCAGAAGGAAGGGAAAGAGTGTCCATCTTTCCAGAACATTCATGTCCACTGTTTACGGTTTGTATGCCCAGTTTATTGGAAAAACATTTTATAGCTTGAATTTACCTGAACCCCTTAGAAGAAAATGATTTATGGGTTTAACTGTACATGTTTGTGTGTGCATGCATGTGTGTGTATACATGCTTGCACAGAGAGAAAAGTGGAAGGGCAGGTGAGAGGAAGGAGAATGCTTATAGAAACAAACCCCTCATCGCTATCAGTGCAGTTATGTCCATCATCTGTAGGTGACCCAGGCCACCACCTGCCTAGGACAGCCTTCTAGCCACCCAGTACCCTAAGAGCTTGTGGGAGTGTGCGGGGCACTGAAGGGGTCTTCTCCCGACTTGGTCTGTAGGGTAAGGACCGTCTCCTGCTGCGGGGCCCGTGGGGGAGACGTGCATTAGCGCACGCTCACTGCCCAGCCACTGGGCAGAAGGGGCTGTCCTCAGCATCCGGAGGGGTGAGAGGAAAGGACAGTCACAGTCCCCAGGGACAGGTGGGCTGGAAACTGACGTGAGGCGAGGGAGGGTGTGACAAGGTCTGGGATGTAGGGTGGGGAACAATTCACTCCAGGTGGGGCCATGGGAGAGGCGGGCGGCGGGAGGGACCCGGCCGGCCGGCCCCACGTGGGAGGTGTGCGACTGGCCGGGAGGAGGGTGAGCAGCCCCCAGGGAGGTGCCATGTGAGGTTGAGAGTGTGGGGAAGGCGAGCCACGTTTGAGGAGCGGCGAGTAGCCGGTTGTGTCTGGTGTGTGGGGAACAGTGGGGGTGAGACAGATGGGGGGCCGGGGTGGGATCAGGAATGCTGGATGGCCAGCTGGTCCCTTGGCCCAGAGCGCTCCACTCTCTGCCTTCCTCAGTTGTCACCCCAAAGTCACCTTCTCAGTGAGGCTTTTCCTGGCCGCCTGGTCTCAAATGCCACCCCATTTGCTACCCCCTTTCCTTGCTTTATTTTTCTCTCCTCAGTATGCGTTACTCTCTCAACATTCCACAAGTGTCACCCGGGTAAGACGGCGGGGACTTCATCCTTGTCGTCCACCCCTGTACCCCAAGGCTAGGTGGAGCTGGTGCTGGGCAAATATTTGCGGAATGCATGGGCGCCAACTTGAGGCCACAGTCCCTGTTCCTGCTCCTGAAGAGAGTGTCTGAGTCTGTTTGGGGCATTTAAGGTATTTATGTCTCTGAATGAATGCCTTTGTGTGTTTCTCGCTGAATTTCAGAGTCAGGTGATTTAGGGGTCATTAATAGTTTGGTGGCATCCTTCCACTTCTCCTCTCTTAGCATAAATAATCCTGAGCACATACAAGGTGCTAAATATTACTTGATAGACCCGAGAGGCTAACCTGACTCATCTGACTTACTCAGTGAAGACAAAGAAATCTCTATGAGCTTGACTCTCTTTAAACTTAATGAGGATACAGAACAGTTAATAAAGACTCAACATGCAAACACAGAAAGCATGTGAAAAGCCATGTTGCTTGTGTTAGAAGTTACTGCTACTGTTATAAACGAGGACTATGAACATGGTGGAATAATACATTGTTGAAGTGAAGCAGGGCTTTTTGTTTGTTTGCTTTACTTCTTTAAGAAACATCTTAGAGCCTAGGGACCCCAGGAGCAAAAACCAAGATGCTCCCCAGGGATGTTATGGAAATGTCTTAGCTACAGTGACAACAAATTCACTGCTTTATCATGAATTTGAAAACTGACCCAGGTATATGGGAAATGCCTAAATGAGTAGCATACATACTAAGCATTTCAGCCATCACTTGCATTCTTTTTCTTTTAAAGGAGGAAAATGCAAGAAAGCAAGCATCACACCTCACACCTCACACCTACCTACAGGAGTGTCATTTGACTCCACAGTTGGTGAAAGAAAAGCTAATTCATAAGAAAAAAGGAAAAGTGAAACAAATAAAAACAAACTACAGTAAATTAAATGGATTTCTATTTAAGCAATGGGATTTTTCAATGAAAAAGAGTCACACTGGCATGCTCTGTATTCTGGGTAAGTGAGCTAAAAAAAGTAAATTCCCATATAAAATATATCAATTTTTTAAGTGAAAATTTAACAAGAAAAAAATTTATTCATTAATGCAAAAAAATCAGATAGTCTTTATGTCATGTTTGAACTAATTCTATTTTCTCATTAAAAATGAATGTGTCTCTTTCCAAAAAGACTAGGATTAATATATTTAGAGATTACCTTGATATCTTTGAATTCTGCCTTTTCCAAATGGCATTGGTAAATTCAAAGGAATATAATGTTCGTGATTACACACCACACGGAGAAATTCAAACTTGTACTCAAAGAGCGTCTGCAGGAAAAAATGGTTAGTCATAAGTTAAATACCTCAGTGGATATTTTACACAGCTTCCTAAAAAACCTGCCTCCCGCCTCTTCCCCGTCTGAGAACTGCACGTTCTGGACTATTTTACAGATTTCAGAACGGCTGCAAAGATTAGTTTGAAGATTGGGAGCACATGCCATTAAACAATGTCCTCCACTGACTTTTAGGGCATTTATTATTTACGCTCCTCACACTTCTATAAAGGATTTCAGGTAGCTTATAATTATAGACACAGATGCAATGTAATTTAAAAAATGAGTAGGGCAGAGCTTTCAAACAGACAAGCAAGGGAAAAGCCAGATAATTCACCAGACAAAGGCTGCATGGTTACTTCTGATACCTTGTTAAATAAACTACCACCCACAACATGCATACTTTTAGTTTTGTAGCTGAAAAGTCATTTCCCATGTTTGTGAGCAAAACCAATAGGTATATTTAGGTTGCATTTGGAATGACTGTGTCCCTAATATCCCACACATTAATGTAAGTACTAGTTAGACTCTCTGTGAGAGGGGAAGAAAATTCTGATGTGAGCCCAAAGAAACAGGTGTGTATCTATATCTTACTTAGCAAAACAAAAAGAACAGTCTGTGCAAGCAGGCACATGTGCCACACGCATACACGCACACATGCCACACACACACGTGCGCGTGCACACACATGCAGAACCACACATGCACACACACACAGCTTGTGCACACACATGCAGAACTACACATGCACACACACACAGCTTGTGCACACACCTTGGGGTCTCCAGGAGCAAAGCAACTGATGTAGTTGTTGATCTGCTTAAAGACAAAGCCCCGGTCCATGAAGGTGAAACACCTCTGCAGAGGAAACAACCCACAAAGGTAAGTATTCAAGGCCCCAGCTCTTTTGGAATGTTGGATTTAAATCAGCATCTACTGTGATTTAAAGTTTATCCTTTACATAAAAAGCCGCCATCAGCACTAACTGAGCACCTACTGTGCACGGGTCACTCTGCTGGGACTATTAGGCACTTGGCGGACACTTTTCCCCTGGAGGCTCCCACCTTGATGAACATGGCGAGGCTATGATTTGCATTCTTAGATGCCTCTGGATTATCTCGAAACTTCTGAGTGATGTGCGGCATCAGCATATTCACAACAGTTTCCACTGCGTGATGATAGGATGCAGGAAATCTCTGGTTTCGCAATAACTGAAAAGGATTTAGAGTAAACATTTATTATTTTTTAAGGTGCAACCCTTTGGTGGAAAAACATCTCATCTCTGAGTTCATTTAAAAAAAACAAATAAAAAACAAAACAACCCAGGGCTCTAATCTTACCTATCTGAAACTAGATAAAATAAGTTATTCTTTCTTCTCTCAAAGTGCAAGTGTTCTAATACTTCAAATAGGTGCTATGGATCCGACCTGAGGTCGCAGACTCAGGATGATAAAGACCATCATGGAGGTATTTACAAAAAAGTGAAGATGCACCCTTTCTCCCCAAGATTCTGATCAGAACTGCACTGTTACTGTGCTTTACTTGGATGACTTGCAGAGATTTCTTTAGAAAGCACTGGCTTAGGTTAAGGATTCCAAATGAAAATACACAGAATGGTGACTGCATATCACTAGTAGAAACTGCTTAGAAGCAGTCCTCTTTAAATTACGTCTGCATAATAACTTTTCCCTATTAGAAATGCTTACCTAAGAAATTACACACAGACCACTCAGCATTTAGCTACCATAGATCTGCTACACGCTCGGGACTGGGCCAGAAATTTTTATGTACTTTTTCATTAAATTCTTCTAGTTTTTAACCCGCGTTTTATAGAGGGTCAGAGAGGTTAGGTAAAAGTGTCTTCAGTCCCGCAACGAACAATACCAGATGCAAACGCAGATCTACAATGAGTTCAAAGCCCGTGCTCCTTCTGCCAGGATGCTGCACTGCGCACCTCCTGCCCCAATAAATGGAATAACTGAGTGAAGGCCTGGAATGCGAAGGGAGCTGACGGGGATGTTCTATGGCCTTTATCTCCGCACATATGTGATTCTAACAGCTACAAGGGGGGATGGAGGGGTCATCCCTTCTTTACAGATGAGGAAACTGAAGCTTCGAGAGAGTCAATAAAAAATACCAACTGATCTTGGAGTTCCCGTCGTGGCACAGCAGTTAACGAATCCGACTAGGAACCATGAGGTTGCGGGTCCAATCTCTGGCATCCCTCAGTGGGTTAAGGATCCATCACTGCTGTGAACTGTGGTGTAGGTCACTAGACACGGCTCAGATCTGCCATTGCTGTGGCTGTGGCGAAGGCCGGCAGCTACAGCTCTGATTAGACCCCTAGCCTGGGAACCTCCACATGCCGTGGGTAAGGTGTAAAACGACAAAAGACCAAAAAAAAAAAAAAAAAGCCAACTGATCTTTAATATCCTTCCTTTTAGTGGTAGAATTCCTGGGTTTTACAGGGGCGCCCAGCTGCCCAGCTAGAGACTACATTTCCCAGCATAACGTGTGGCTAGATAAGGGCCACGTGACTCGTTCTGGCCATGGGGTTGCAAGAAGAAGGGACAACTGCCTTTCCCAGCTGTGTTCATGAAAGGGTCGGCTTGCCTTCCAAGTGCCCCTGGAACAAGGGGTAGTGGCGAGCCAGCTTCCCAACCATGCGGACCAGGGTGACCCGAGCTGGATAACTGCCTAAGAGCTGGAGTCGCTGAATGACCTCGAGGTACAAACTCTCCCCTCTCTGAGCTGCCTACTGGCTCATAATTTTCCTAATGACAGAAATGAACCTGCTGTCCTCTTTAAGTCACTATTTTTTTGGTCTGTTTTGGAGCGCCAAACCAGTATCCTAATATCAAATAAATAGTATTTTGTAAAACTAGAACTGGAGCCTAGGTATTTCTGCTGTGAAAGCAGGTATAGCTTTATGCACTAAATATCAAAACCTATTACGAAATTTTGAAATGCCAGTTTTACAATAATCTCAACTTTCAAACCAGTAACAAGACAAGCTTTATCAATGTTTACAAACTCAAGAATCCAGTGAGGGAATGATAAAGTCATAAGAATTTGAAGTTTACCTAATTTCAAGAACAGAGCAATATGGAGTTCCCGTCGTGGCACAGGGGTTAACGAAACCGACTAGGAACGATGAGGTTGCGGGTTCGATCCCTGGCCTTGCTCAGTGGGTTAACGATCCGGTGTTGCCATGAGCTGTGGTGTAGGTCGCAGACGCGGCTCGGATCCTGCGTTGCTGTGGCTGCGGCATAGGCCAGTGGCTACAGCTCTGATTGGACCCCTAGCCTGGGAACCTCCACATGCCGCGGGAGCGGCCCTAAAATGACAAAAGGCAAAAACAAAAACAGAGCAATAAAATTTGAAATTCCCAAAGGATTCTGATTTTGTTCCATTTGTGCAAACCAGTAACTCCATATCCTGAGGTGTCAGTCTCGAGAGATGACCAGCTTCCAGGACCCCAGGCAAGGCCAACTCTAACTACCAGGCAGGAGTGCCAGCTACCCATGCCAGCCACTTCTAAAAAAGGGGTCTCCCAAGAGAATAGGTCTGAGTCAATGGCTGCTTAAACCATCAAAGCAGCTGGCAAACTCTACAGTGGACGGATGGGGTGAACCCCATGGAATCTATCAGTCGATATTATCATAACTGAAAGTGGGACAACCAGACAGCCTGAGCCTCCCGAGGCGGTAAGTGGCATCAGCTATGACACATCCTTGTCACAGAGAAAATCAAACCCCAATGGACTCAAACTCCAATGGAATTAAATATCACAATATAAGTTTGCAGGAAACAGGGGTACGGAGAGTCATGTCACGTATCACGGCAAGGTTACCATCAGCCAAATCTGGAAGGTAGGGAGTTCCGCAGGACAAATAACTAATTTCTGCAACAAATGTACTGTGTTCAAAAGTGAACAATGGAAAGGGAACAGTCTGAAGAGCCAAGGAACTTCATGGACACATCAACCCAATGCAATGTGTGGACTATGCTTAGATCCTGATTCAGACCCACAAACTGTAAAATGACATTTTCGAGACACCTGGGGAAAACTGACTACAGACTGGGTGTTTGATGAAAAAGACGCATTGCCAACTTCATTGAAAGGAAAAGGATATCTCTATATACTCTTTTTTAAAGCCTTCATCCATTGGATATTATACACTAAATCTTCACAGGTGAAATAATAAAATGCTGGGGAATTATTTTTAAAATACTCTAGGAAAAAAAAAGAAGTATGGGGGTGGATACATACAGCGAGAACGGCAGAGTGCTGATGTTGAAGCCAATGTGTGATGGGGACGTGAGATTCATTAATCTGTTCCTTTTCCTTTTGTATTTATTAATAATTTCTATAATAAGTTTTTTTTTCATTAAAAGGAAAGAAATGTGGTGAGGAATGGTGTATAATTAACATGCCAACCACCCCACGATGCTGTTCAGTGATTAGGAAATGACAACCCAGGGCCTGTGAAGAATGAAATGAAACTCCCTACTGCCAAGAGTCGGAATCTGGCAACAGAGCAGTGAGGTAAGACACACCTCCGAGGGCGATCAAGTCGGAGGTGATGAGATGATCTTCTGGAGACTGCCATGAACTGAACGGGAGAACATAACTGGGATAATGAGCTGACGTCCAGGGGAGTGAGCATCCAGGTGCTGGCTCGCAGGGGAAGACACTAAGGCTCCAGGACCCTTCTCAGCCCAGTGAAACCCTGCCTCCCGGCCATGGCCTGCGGCCGGGACCCCCTCTGCGCTGCTGCAGCATCCCTGGTGGCCCAGCCACCACCACCTGCACCCGCCCTGCGACAGATTCTGCCAGTGCGGGGTCTGCTGCCCAGCATCTGCCCACACCAGACCCACCTCCTCCAGCCGCCTGACAGGCCCAGGCCCCCCGCCCTGCTGTGAGCCTGTGCCCTCCATTGGGCTGCTCAGCGCCTGCCACCCAGCCCCTGGTCTGGGTGGGAGCGCCCTGACGACCCGAACCTGGCCTTGCACCGAAAGGTCCTGTGAGCCCCACCGCTGACAGCCAGGTCTCTGCAGACGCCCAGAGAGGGGCTACACCGCATCCCCTGGGTCATGCCTTCTGGGTTCCAACACCGGCTGCTGCCCGAATCGCTGCCCCGCATACAAGTCCATGGCAATAGCCTTCCCGTGTTCGATTCTTTGCTCCTTACTGGGCTCTTCTAGTCTCTCGGGTTTAGAGACCCCTTTTCTATGCGCTATTTTACTGCTCAGTGAGTTACGATAAATAAGACCACTAGTTAACCAAATTCATTTTTCTGGCTTAGCGCGCAGTATCAGCAGTTTGACACATTCACCAGCAGGCTGAGGTCACTCCCTCTTCTTAGAACCCCTGCATCAATCACTTCTCTTCTTTTTCTCCTACAGCTTCTGTCCTTCTCCTGTCTCCTCCTTATTTATATTTGCAAAACTTGGTCTTTTCTCTAGCCTCTCCATGTTTATTTCTCTGTACCCCCTGGGGCCATATCCTCATGGGGAAGAGGTGTGCCTTCCCCTTGGCCTTGGCTCCACACGGACGGGGTGATGGGCCAGTCGGGTCAGGAGGATGAGCAGCACCCCAGGTGGACAAAGGAATGAGACGGAAGGAGCCTGAGTCTCCAGAACTTTATGACCCAAACCCCCATACTACCCTGGACTCTGTGTGAGAATAAACTTTTTTTCTTAAGTCACTGTTGTTTTAGATCTGTTATGGCAGCTGAATCTACAGCCCTAAAGCTCAAGATCTCCTAAGCGTAACTCACCACTCTGTTTTCTGTCCCTGTGGTTTTTCCTTTCTCTAGAATGTCACACAGATGAATTCATACAGTGCACAGTGTGAACTCATACTGTGTATAGACCACAATGACTTCCCTCACGTAACACAATGCTTTCGAGATTCATCCACGTTACTGGTTGGAAATCAAGTCAACACTTTGTTCCTTTTTATTACTAAGTAGTATTTCATTGCATGGAGTTAGCACGATTTGTCTATCATTTACCAGTTAGTGGACATGTCCAGTTTGGGGCTACTATGAATAAGCTGCTATGCACATTTATATATAGGTCTCTGTGTGCATAAATGTTTTCGTTTCTCTTCAGTAAATGCTTAGAAATACAATTACGGGATCAAATGATCGGTCTGTCTTAATATCCCCTCTTATTCATTCATAGCGTCTGCGTCCTTGTCCCCATGCCCACCGCATCCCTCCTAACACCAAGCCTTATCGGCATCACCAGAAGATGTCATTTCATAGCAGCGAGAGAACTAAAAAGCCACAAAGACACACAACGACAGGTGCATTACTCCAATCCGCAGACTACCTCGACTACAGGAGATGGGCAGACTCATTGATAAAAAAAGTTTCCACTGCTGTACAACAGAACTTGAAGAAACACTGTAAACTGACTATACTTTAATAAAAAAAAAAAAGGAAAGAAAGCTTCCAAACCATTCTGCTAACACTGATGCTGCGTCCTGTCACGGCCCTACCTCTACCAAACTGCCTGCTGCTCGGTCCCAAAGCTCGCACCATCTCTTGGCTGTTTCCGAGCTGCAGCCGTATTTTTCACGCTCCCCCCACCCCCGGCACAAGCTCTTTCCTCAGGCCCCAAGGGAGGCGGCCTTCCAGGCCCAGGTGAAGTTCCAGCTCTAGCTCCACATTAGGCCCCTGGCGCTCCGGGGCTCACGCCTACACCTTCCCGCCCTCTCCTCTCACTGCACGTCGTCCTCCAAGGGCTCCCCCGGCTTCGAGGTTAGGAGGCACCCTCACTCCACCTGCATTTCTCCTTGGGGCTGTGCACACAGCCCACCGTGTCCGAAACACGTACGTGTGGATGGAAGGCCAGATGTCACCGTTCTGCCACCATTAAGTACAGAGCTGACACCTACAGATTCAGGGGGCGCAGGCAGTCCACTTAGAGCATGCACCGTCCCACCTTCCTCCTTTCTCCCGTGAAAGTTCCTGCTCTGCTCAATTACAACAGAAAACGGCTAAAAGCCAAACAACTGACACGCAGGGTCTGTATTCATCCTGTTGGCTGCCAGGCTTCCAGCTCCCTTGAGGAGCACCTGTGGAATGCTAGCAATTTGCTTGATTCAGGGTGGGAGGGAAGGGAACTCAAATTAGGTCTGCTGAAATTATAGTTGCTAAAAATAAATGACAGAAAAGAAACTTATAAAATATGCGGACCTTAGAGGCAGAGAGGGGTTGGGGGCTGGGAGCTCTTCCACAGGCCCCGATGAGCTCTGCTTTACACTGTCCCCCAAACTCGCTTCTTATAAATTCCAAGCCCGTCACTTATAAAGCTCTCAAGTCTGGCACAGTCATATGTAATCAATCCAAACTGCAGGTCTGTGGGAGGTGGTAAGGATATTGATTTTAGATGCTAGTTCAGAGAGTGGCTCGGCTTCACAGCCCTCCTCTGCAAACACAACGAGGGTAGTTTGATTGGCTGGGTCCGAGTAGATGGACACCCCTGGTCATCTCCAGCTTCATGATAACAGTGTGGATTTACCCCTCCACATATAGCCAGTCAGAGGAACAACCCATCAACACCAGGAGTGGACAATGAAGGCGTCATGCCACATTCACTCTGCCCCCAAAAGCTGTTGCATGGCCGACATCCTTGGGAAAGGCACTTTCGGCCACACTGAATGCACTGTCTGGCTCTTACATGGATCTAGGGCCCAGGTTTCCCTGCTAGACTGCTGTGTGCCTGCTCGGGGCATTTTAAGACAGACTCACCAATGAGGGAAAAAAAATCAAGGTCATGGCTATAAACATGCTGGATTATACAGGCAATCTTCTGAAAATATAAAAACTCTGAGGGATTTGATCATGATTTGGTGAATCACAAGCGGTACAGGAACAGTGACCATGAACCTGTTCCCTAAGTCCAAAACCCAGGGATCAGGCACTAGGACATACAAGTCTTAAGATGGACTGTAAGGCAAACATTCAAAGAACCAATTCAGGAGTTCCCACTGTGGTGCCATAGGATTGACAGCATCTCTGCAGTTCTAGGACCCAGGTTCAATCCCCAGCCTGGCACAGTGGGTTAAAGTACCCAGTGTTGTCCACTGTGGCTCAGATCTGATCCCTGGCCTGGGAACTCCATATGCCACAGGCCAGCCAAAAATCCTGAAAAACAACCAACCAACCAAACGAACTCAAACATATAAAACTCATTGCTGTATAGCACTGGGAACTACGTCTGGTCACTTGCATGATAACGTGAGAAAAAGAATATATCCATGTATGTGTGACTGGGCCACCTTGCTGTGCAGCAGAAAATTGACAGAACACTGTAAATCAGCTATAATAAAAAAAAAACAAAAATCATTATAAAAATAAATAAATAAGTAAAATAAAGATGATTATCTTGGGGAAAAAACCCCAAACATTTAAAACTCATTATTCCTAAGATATGAGGCAAACAGAATGCAGGCTTCAAATATTGAAAGAAAGTCCTTAGACCAAGGTGTGGGTTAGGGGAAAGGTGGAGGCAGAAGTCAGAGAGGAGCCTCCCTAAAAGTGAAAAATGTCCAGCTCCCCAAAGTGGTCAGTAGGTGTTTTGAATCTCTTTTTATAGTAAATTATGTTATGGTTAAGCTTTCTCCTTTTGGATGCCCATGTTTCCCTTTAAGCAGGACGATTTTAAAATAAAACCACCTCTAAAAATTCTCTGAATGTTGTTTTAGGACCAGGATATAATTAACTTACAGAAAAGGTTGTGCATGGCAGCATCTGAGCGGTTTATGTAAAGTTCCAAAGACAAACTATTTCCCTGAGGCACTGCAGAATCAGGTTCTAAGGCTGGGAAGGACAGAACACTTGCGAGAGGCTGATTCTGACTGCAGCACGACTCTTGGCTCTGCTCAGCTGTGTGACCCTGGGCAGGTCACTTCATGGGTCCAGACTTCCACGGGAAATAAGGGAGAAGCTGGACCAGAAGGCAGTTTTCAGGGCCCTACCAACCCTAAAGTTCTATGGTTTAATTTGCCATCTTGAGAAAAGAACGCACACGATGACATTCCTTGATTAATTTTCTCATAGCTCTCAGATGCATGACCTTGATGCCTGACTGTAAATATACTTCTTAAGAACATTTCAGAAGTGTTTCTTACCTCCTTGACCATTGCTTCCGGGGTCTAACTGAACACTTTCTCACCTGAAATCCAGGAGGGCAGAAAACATGCTCCATTCAACGGCACAACCTCTGAGTCTGGCATATATTAAGGGCCCAATGAATATTTCCTGAACAGATCAGCTATTTTATTTTAGTTTAGTTTAGATTTTGCTTTTTAGGGCCACACCTGTGGCATATGGAGGTTCCCAGGCTAGGGATCTAAACAGGAGCTACAGCTACTGGCCTACATCACAGCCACAGCAACACAGGATCCAAGCCATGACTGCGACCTACACCACAGCTCACGGCAACGCCGGATCCTTAACCCACTGAGTGAGGCCAGCGATTGAACCTGCAACCTCATGGCTCCTAGTCGGATTTGTTTCCACTGTGCCATGACAGGAACTCCCAAATCAGCTATTTAAAGAAAATAGAATCAAGTCACCAATCTCTCTGAAGTGATTCCATTTATTTAAAGACAAAAATAATGAAAAGTCCAGAAAAAAAGAAAAGAAAAGACCAGGAGGGCTTTATTACGAACTGAATTGTGTCCCTCTTCTCCAATCCCTCCAAAAATTCCTATGATATAGTCCTAATCCAAACTCAGAATGTGAGTGCATTTGCAGACAGGGCTCTCAAAGAGGAAATTAAGGGAAAATAAGGTATTCAGGATGGGACTTAAGCAAACAGGACTGGGGCCCTTATAAGAAGAGGAGATTTGGAGTTCCTGTTGTGGCTTAGCAGGTTAAGAACCCGACTAGCATCCATGGGGATGCAGGTTCAATCCCTGGCATCCCTTAGGGGATTAAGGGACCTGGCATTGCTGTGGTTAATGGTGTAGACTGGCAGCTGCAGGTCCAATTCTACCCCCAGCCTGAGAACTTCCATCTGCTACAAGAGCAGCCCTAAACAGGAAAAAAAAAAAAAAAAAAGAGAGATTAGGACAATGACATTACAAAGGGAAGACATGGGAAGACACAGGAGAAGACAGCCATCTCCAAGCCAAGGAAAAAGGCCTCACAAGAAACCAACCCTACAGACACTTGACCTCAGACAGGGAGCCTCCAGAATCATGAGGGAATGCAGTTCTATTGTTCAAGGCCCCCGTGCACGCACCTGGGCCAGCAGTCTCAGCAGACTAAGGCCTCGAGCCTGCACTGTACAGGACAACATTTTAAACAGAAAGGCGCGTGTGTGCGTGTGCGTGTGTGTGTATGTGAGCACGCGTGCGTGCACTTGTCTGCCTGTTAGCTGCATGCTGCCAAGTAGACAATCTGTTAGATTTTTCCCTTGGCAGGCTGTGCTGGCATGATTTGGATGGTGCATTACTCTGTGGAAGGCAGGGCCCACCTCCATCTGGCATCTCCCTGTGCACCGAAATTGGATTTAAAAGAGAAAAGGAAAAAAAGGAAATCTCCCCATCAGGCACCAGCACTAGCTCTACGAGAAGAAAGCACAGCTTTAGGTTCTGAACCACCAACCTTCCAGCTGACAAAATCCGCTGGCCTTCCCCAAGGCTTCCTCTGTGTCCAGGTCCCTTGTCCAGGGGCCTAGATCTTGAGCCTTCTTCCCTGGGGCCCCTCCCTCCTTCCCGTGTTCATTACAGAGGCTCCTGGGCCCCAGGACCACCGCTCCCAACCACACTCCCCAAGACCCCACTTCTGTACAGCTATGACGCAACAGGAAGCCAGAGTCACACGGCCACTCCAAGCTGAGACCCATGAGTTTCAGAAGGAACTCTGAGACACGGCCACTTGTGTTTATTACATTGGAATTTTATAAAAATTTGTTTTCGCGGAGCCTCAGACAGCCAGTGGTGGCCAGTTACAGACCACAGACAACATTACAACAGTCATCTCATGACAGAGGCCAGTGGGACCCAAAGAGTCAGACACAGTCAGGAATCTCCAGGAGGAGGTGTCAAGGAGAGGTGGAGTTATCAGAGTCCACAGACTGGCCACAGAGGACGTGCAGTCCCATCAGACACTCCCATCCAAGTTCCTGAGAAATATCTACAATGTTCTAGACACTTAAGAAATGCTGGGGAATTGCATTTTAAATGGATGCTCAAACGGCTATTCTCACTTCAACAGACTTGAAGATTTCTAGGCCAAAGGAAAAGACATATTTCTCTTTGAATTTATTTTTACATTTTTATTTTTTCATTGCCTTGATTTTATTTTGTGTACTTTTTTGGTTTTTCAAAACATTAGAGGTCTTAGGTCTGCTATAAAAATATGGAACGCTTTATGAATTTGCGTGATATTCTTGCCCAGGGACCACGCTAATCTTCTCTGTATCGTTCCAATTTTAGTATATGTGCTGCCAAAGCAAGTACTTCTCTCTGGACTTAATAACACAGTGCTCCATAAGTGTGGGCTTTGGAGCTCGACTGGTCACAAAGCCTGGCACCCTCCATCCTGTGCAGCCTTGGATAAGGAACTCAAGCATTCTGGTCTCAGTACCTTCATGTATAGAATGAGGGCTACGACTAGGACTTCCCTCGTGGGGTTGTGATAAAGCTGAAACTCCTAACTACTTGGAAGGCACCTAGAGCAGCACCGTGACCAGCACACAAAGAGCAGGAGTAAGTGTTGGTTACAGACGCAATGAAAGAGACGTTCCCCTAAGAATGGCCAGGCAGGTCTTGATAGGAAGTGACATACCTTAACTTTGGAGTTCTCTATCAAATGCTGGGCCATGGATTTTATTAGAACTTCAAAGAAAAACCATGAATACTGAAAGAAAGAAAGAAAAGCATCCAGTAAGAAAAACAGCAACTCAGAAGGTGGGATGTCTGCTCTCTCAGGCTGATGGTATGACCAACATGAAATAAGCATGACTGGAAATCAAAGCAGGACCTCCTGGTGGACGGCGGGCAGACCAGAGGAGCCCGGCAGAGGTTCTCCTGCTTCACGGGTCCGGCAATGGACACCCCACCCCGCTGGGGAACAGGGTGCACACGCTCAGCATGGCACAGCCGATCAGACGCACCACCGGGTTCAACACGTCCCTTCCTCTCGGCTGAGTCTCACCTGTGCACACTTGCCTTTTTGGACTCTAACCCAATGTCCTCCATTGGTTTGAAAAGGACTGTGAAACTCTGAAGATAGCAACACCTGCGGCTCTGTTAGGTGCACAAGTACGAGCAGCAAAGGTGCTAGTGAAGAGCTAACTCTGGGCGTTCCCATGGTGGCTCAGGAGGCTAAGGACCCGCCAAGGTCTCTGTGAGGGTGCAGGTTGGACCCCTGGCCTCACTCAGTGGGTCGAGGATCCAGCATCGCCACAAGCTGTGGCATTAAGTTGCAGAGGTGGCTCAGACCTGGCGTTGCCGTGGCTATGGTGTAGGCCGGCAGCTGCAGCTCTGATTCGACCCCTGGCCCAGAAACTTCCATATGCCACAGGTGTGTCCATAAAAAAGAAAAAAAAAAAGCACTAACTCTGCTGCCCCTTTGTAGGAAGTGGTGATTGTCTCTAAAAGCACACAGAAAGGGTAAAATGGATCAGGCTGTGAGGTCCGAATTTTCTCCCATCAATTTCAAGGCCGCAGAGCCACACTGCCCCCACCCCCTCAACATACCTTGAGTAGTTTGTTGCTGGTGAGGAAATCGGCGGACGGCTTGAGAATTGTGGTCATGGTTTTGGTCAGCTCTTCGTGCACCGTCTTGTATTCGGAAGCAACATACGGCTCTGCCTTATAAGCATACTTTGAAGAAAAGAGAAAGATACGTTAGTGCACTGGTTCTCCACGCCGGGCTGGAAGCTGGAGAGGCTGCAAAGGATGGAGATCAGGGACCCGGGCACAACCGCACAGGTGGGAGAGGAAGGTGTGGAAACGGAAGGCGGGAAGGGCGGTTGTCATGTGACAGAAAGAGGGAGCCCATCAAAATACGTGAGTCACCTGACTCAGCTGGACCAGCGCTCCAGCTCCACCTCCCAAGGACTCCAAGCTACGTATCACCTGGCTCCCGGTAACCGATTCCCTGAAGAACCTGAACTTTACCTTTGAAGCTAATACATAACTGTAACTCACAGAGGTACTGAAAGCTCTTCTGAAAGAACTTCTGAAAATAGTAAAGGCCACTGTGCCCGCTGAATACTGTATGTAAATTACGAACTTGTTGTTAGGGATCCTAATGACATCTCTTGCTTGCCCACACGGCCTTTTAATTTGATGGTGGCCAGAGCTAACCCTTCCATCTTTAAACTTCCAGGTCATCTGGGTCACATTATTTGCAAAACCCATTAAAGGAAGAAATGTAGTTGGAAGAATGAAATTAAGGAAATAAATGAATGGCTGCCCCCCTTTGGACTTCCCCTTCTTCAGGTGCAAGCACCCGCTGTATGTACAGAAGAGAAAGCAGAGCTGTTAAGTTGCATCCCAAAATACATCCCCAAATAACCAGACTAAAAAGAAATAAGTCCTCAGAAGGAAAATTGGAGAGCCACAGATTTAAATGACCGGGGCAGTTTCATTTACATACCTTAACATATGACCTCAAGTGGCTCTCCAATCCTTCCTCATGGCACTGGGCAACCACATGAATAATGACCCTACACACCACAGGAATGAATAAAGCAATGAATAGTAATGTGAAAATGGAAACATTTCATTATTATCACAGTAGCAGCAGAACAATGATGATGCTATCGGCACCACAGGAAAACGAGGAAACAAGGAATTCGACGGGGTCCCCGTGTGTGGGACCAAAAGAAATTTCTTAAATATAATGTTCAACACATACTCGCACCCCAGATATGTATGACTGCTCCAGATGTGGACAGACTGAAAGGGGGAAGAGCATCCTCCTCTCCCCCTCGCTCACCGCGTCACGTTGACGGCGACTTCCTCCTGGGTTGCTCGGGTGAGCACGCGGAACAGCTGGTTCAGGATGGTGGGCAGGAAGGCGATCATCACGTGACCTTCCATCGCGTGCAGGCTCTGCGGGTACGAAAGGGCAACGGGACTTTTTTTTTAAAAAGGAACCCAATCCCAAAGAGTTTCCAAGTAAGGGTGGAAGAAAGTCCGTCTAAACCAATGAAGACAGCGGCAGGCAGACTAACGGACAAAACCCCAGAGCCCGTGACTATGTGACACGGCAAAGGGCAACGAAGGCTGCCCATCAGATTAGCTGGCCTGGAGGCAGGGACGATGCTGGATTATCCAGGTGAGCCCCAAGTAATCACAACAGTCCTTCAAAGTGGAAGAGAGGGGGGGGCGGCGGGGGATGAGCCTTAGAAGAACGGTCAGAGATGCAACATTTGAGACAGAGGAGGGGGCCACGAGCCAAGGAAGGAGGGCAGCTTTTCAGAGCTGGACGAGGACTGAAACAGGTTCACTCTGGAGTTTCCAGGAAGGAATTCAGCCCAGTTAGAAACACCTGGTTTTAGTCTAGTGAGACGTGTGTCAGACTCCATCCTACAGGAAGTGTATGAAAATGGGTTTGGAAAAAAAAAGAAAGAAAACAGATTTGGGTTGTTTTAAGCCACGAAGTTTGCAGTAATTTGTTACAGTGGAAATGGAATGAATGAACGAATGAATGAATGGCTCTTCTTCAAGTCACATGGTTCTTCTGATGCAGCTGAAATCAGGGAACTTGGAAAAAAAAGCAGCGATTCTGAATCCCCAGAATCAAAGTCCACTTCTCATGTTTCTCCTGTTTTGTCGCCATGCCCTTTAACCTACTCTCCTTTTTCAAAACACCCTCCTAGAGACACGTTCTGGACGAAACTCCCCGAGACCAGCCCTCCTGGCCCCTGTGCCACGACTCCAGGAGCTTCCCGAGCCTGCACAAAGGAGGGACTGGTTACATCTATTATTGCTGGATTTTTCTGCCCACCTAGCATGTATTCACCAGGGTTATGTTGTCCCCTGCAATGAACTAGAAGGTACTTAACAGTGGGACTAAAGTCACTGCTTTTTTTTTTTTTTTTTTTTTTGGGCTTATCTAGGGTTGCACCCGCGGCATATGGAAGTTCCCAGGCTAGGGGTCTAACAGGAGCCGTAGGTGCCGGCCTTCACTACAGCCACAGCAATGTGGGATCCGAGCCTCATCTGCAACCTACACCACAGCTCACGGCAACGCCGGATCCTTAACCCACTGAGCAAGGCCAGGGATCGAACCTGCAACCTCATAGTTTCTAGTCGGATTCGTTAACCACTGAGCCATGACGGGAACTCCCTAAAGTCACTGCTTTTTATATGCCTGTTACCATGTTCAGGGAGCACTCATAGGGAGGGCCTGTGAATGAGTGGTTTGCTGTGAGAATAATGCGTTTTAGCGTCGGCCTGAGAGAAGTGTACGTGCAGTTAGGATGAAGACAGTGGTGCTATTTCTGAGTCCATTTCTTGTCACTACTGAAAACCATATAGACGCCTCACATATCAACGCAAGGGCACCTAGCTCAGAGCAGACTTAAAAGGTTTCTGAGGGGTAAGAACAACATTCACCACCAAACAGAAAATCCAGCCTACCCCACCCTCATTAAAAAGGGTTACTAAGAAAGCCATCTGATACCTTAAGGTATTTTACGAGTTCACTCCCTAAGGCTTGGGCTCCAGATTCGGTTTTCTGACAGTACTGGAAAAAATTATGTAAGTGTTGATCCTGTGGAGAAAAAAGAAGAAAAGAAAATCAGCATAGATACGAGCATATCTGCTGTGGAAATAGACGTACTTGCTTCTTGCAGCATGCATGTTTTATTTAGACTAGAAAGCATCATACAAAATTGAAAAATCCAAGTTCCCTTGTGGCTCAGTGTGTTAAGGATCTGGTGCTGTCTCTGCTGTGGCGTGGGTTCGATCCCTGGCCTGGGAACATCCACATGCTGTGGGTGTGGCCAAAAAGAAAAAAGAAAACATCAAAGAAATAAAAATAAATTTGGAAAAAGATTTCAAAGATCCTCCGACAAAAGAGGAAAACAGTTGAGAAATGTTGCTTGTATCATTCATTTATAGTGTTATGTGTAAGCACCTTATTTGTACTTTCTTTCTTTAAAAAAGGACTTACAGGGTAAAAAACAGGTCTATGTAACATATCATTTAGGATTGCATTTGGCCAAAAAATCATGCAAATTTACTCATGACTGAACAATCACTACCAATTTTAGTGGAATAGCATGTACCTGAGTATACACTGTGGAAACCAGATGAGTTGAAACCTTCAGCAGCGGCTTGCTTCCATCTACCCATTTAATTTCTGGACCAGGATGCTGAAAATATATGGAGGAAAAAACATTCCAACAGATTAGGAACCTTGGCTTCAAATACCATCTTCAATGAGGGAGGTGCCGAAGGCCCAGAGAGCCTCAGTGACTTGACAGTTGTGCCTGGTTTCCAGCAGGAAGGCAGCCAGGACTAATTTCCGTCCACTTCCTTCTCCCAAGTACGATGATTTTCTGACTGAATTTTCTAAGCTATCTTATCTGTATGGTTGTAGCTGTATGAATAATTGCCCATTTTGAGAGGGAAAGACTCCTGTTTTACCAATGACTTAAATTTGAATTCAGGATTCTGAAAGTGATGGCAGAAGGTACCAGATAAAGCAAATCAGATAGTAAGTATTCCTGGCACAATCATTTGCTTGGGCTCATTTTTATTTTTTAAACCTCCATTTTTCTCCAGATCAGACTAAGAATTTTAACTGAATGCTAAGTGATTTACCCTTATTTTGGAATGTCTTAACTATATGTCCATTACATGGGCCCAGATTTGGTGCTATTTAAATGCCGGGAGACATTAAAAGCCCTTCAAAATGAAATGAAACCGACCTTAACTAAGCATGTTATAAAACCGAAGTCTACAAAAGTCAAGATAAAACCAACAAGCCCACTGGAGAAATCGGAGAAAATTCAGCCTTTAATGAACTTGAAATATATCAGAATGTGCTACCCTACGGATGAGAGATTAGCTTACTAGACTCACAATAAGCTGGAAGACAATTTCAGATCATTTGCATGACTCGAAGACATTTCTATTTAAGCCTGGCTAGTTGGCAGAGACAAGCTTCCGTCTCCTCCAGTCCCTCCAAGGTTCCATCTCCCCGCTGAGGCACTGCTGGTCCAGAGCTTATAAAATGCCCAAACTACAATTCCAGGTGCAATAACTCTTAAGAGACCTGCCTTTCAGTGGCCAAAGTCTACCTGAAAATGAATGACTAGGACTAAAATGTTGAGACTGGCAAAAATACTGCATGCTTTTGTGTGTTAACTGTCCTTTGAGCCGATCTTTAATGTTTTCTGAAGGAACGGGGATAAACCAATCTTAAAGTCCTGTACCCTGCCCATCCCCAGCTCCTGGTAGCCAAGGTAGCCAGACGGGAGATTGGCTGAGACAGGGATGTGCTGCTCGCTAGTCACCACCCTTCCGTCTTTCAGGAGAGGAAGCCAGGAATATCCAACTGTTGAAACAAAGAACAACAACAATAACAAATCACTGTTCAGTGTATGAAGACAGTCATGTCCCTAAATTGCTTGATCTTTAAGAGCTGGTAATAGCTCAGAGTAAGAAACAGAAAAAGCCCTGAATACTGTCCCTGCAGAACAGTGTCTACAGTGCTCGCTGGCCATTTAGGGATTAGAATTCTAAAATTAGCTCCTATAAAATGTAACTCTGTGAGTCAGGCATGCTACCTTCACACACATCATCTAACAACTCTTTCACAAATGGATGCAAATTTAGAATCAAAACAAAATTTAAGGACCCAATATGTAAGGTATAAACAATCAAGGAATGATGAAATTTAAACCTTGTGTTTCAACAACATCCTTCTTCTTTGTGCTTCCTTTACTTGAGTTATCGCAGCTGACATGGAAGAAAGTGAATAGCAAGTGGTGCTTTTTATGCAGCTGGGTGGGCAGTTCTATTTTAATCTGCAACAAAGACAAAATAACAATCTTTCTTACATTCCAAAACAACGGCATGTCACTCCTGCACCAACGTGCATTTGGTTTCCAAACTGATATTAACTTTTGCAGTTAAGGAGATCTGAGACTGTAAAATTGTCTCAGATCAATCTAAGGGAGAAATGGATCCAGAATACATTGCAATGGTCTAAATGTCTGTGCCCTCACCCCCAACCCCAGGCAACCCAAGCTCATATGTTGAAATCCTAACACCAAAGATGATGGCATTAGTAGGTGGGGCCTTGGGGTGATTAGGTCATGAGGGTGGGGCCCTCGTGAATGGGATTAGTGCTCTTAAAAGAGATCCCATGTGCTTCGCAGCCCTTTCTACCATGTGAGGACATGGTAGACCTGGGAGGTGGCCCTCACCCCACCACGCTGGCACCCTGATCCTGGACATTCAGCCTCCAGAACCGTGAGCAACTAGTATCTGGACTACCATTCACTGACCTAAGACAGGAGAGGTGGTGTTTCAGCTCTACAGAGAATCGGAAGACACATGGCAGAAACCACTTCGCTCACTTAACACAGCCCAGGCATAATAAAAAACCAGGTTTGAACATTTAAAAGTTGGATTAATATAGCAGTTTTAGTGAACTGCATTATAATTCTACATAAAGAAACCACAGAATAAGAAAGGAAGGGGTAGTTCCCGTTGTGGTGCAGGAGAAACGAATCTGATTAGTATCCATGAGGATGAGGGTTCCATCCCTGGCCTTGCTCAGTGGGTTAAGGATCTGGCATTGCTGTGAGCTGTTGTGTAGGTTGGAGATATGGCTCAGATCTGACATTGTTGTGGCTGTGGTGTAGGCCAGCAGCTGTAGCTCCGATTCGACCCCTAGCCTGGGCACCTCCATGTGCTGCAGGTGCAGCCCTAAAAAGAAAAAAAAAGAGAAAAAGAAAAGAAGGTACTCAGGCCCAGCAAACGTTCAACTATACTTATGAATTTGAAAGGAAATACGTCAGAATATTAATTGCACTAGTGATATGGGAGGAATTTTGACTTTCTCTTTTTTATAGTATCTGCAGTTTCCAAGTTATTTTTTATAATAAATACATTACTTTTATAATTAGGAAAATTATGGAAAATAAATATTCCAACATTTAGTTTTATCACTGTAATTTCAGTATAGTATGCAGCTTCTCCTGAATTTTGTTTTACTGAGCAAAGAAATTGGAGTTGTCCCTAAAGCTGGTTAAACTGGGTTTTCCTCTGAAAATCTCACTTACCTCATCATAAAATTCTGGGTTTTGGTGATGGTGTAAAACCGCAGCAAAGGCGCTTCTTGTGAATACTGGCCCACCAGGTCGGCCGTAAATGCACTAAAATAAGAATTAGCAAAGGGAGACACCAGTATTCCATTAATATAGTATGAAATTAAACTCAGATGTATTGTAAAGAAAGCAGCATTCCTTCAGCAAAAACTTAACCACCCTAGATGGGTTTACCCTGCATACAAGACTCCAGACCCACAAGCCCCCCTACTCCTGGGTCCAACCCAATGGCACTCACCTCCCAACCCTCCCCCACTCCTTCCCCAGCCCTCCTGCCTGCAGGACAATGTCTGCTCACTGCTCACTTTCACCTCCATGCCTCTGCTGACACAATCCCTCCGTCTGAAAGACCTTCCCTTCCACGTACACCAAGCCAACTCTCATGCATCCTTCAAGAAATAATTCATTCCTTCCTGGGTCCCCTGGGCAAATTTTTACTACCTATTCAATTTTGTCCAGAAACTGTTTCAGTACCTTCTATATACCAGGAGCATTTTCTCTTAGACTGTCTTTCTCTCTAAACTGTGAAATTCTTTAGGGCTAAACTAAACTGTGAATTTCTTTGCATCTTTATCTCTTTCCCTTCTTGAAAAAGGCATTTCCACATAGTTTCAGTAAAGAATTTGGACTCTGGAGCCAGACTGCCTGGGTTTGAATACCAGTTCAACTAATGTATGGCCCTAAGCAATTTATTTAAATTCTATGCATTAGTCTCTTCATCCAAAAAAATGCAGATAGTAAACAGTCGCTAACTCAGAAGACGGTTATGACAATTCAAAGAGTTTAAAAGCTATAAGGCTCTAAGAGCAGAGCCTGGAACATAATAAGCACTCAATAAACATCACCAATAATCTGCTACTATTGTTATTACCATATGAGAATAAACACTTTCTTGGTAGGTGCACAGTAAGTTTACCGAATCAAACATGCATAAGAAAACTCCATCCCTAAAGAGTATATAACAGGGCCTTTCCCAACAAATAAAGGTTGTAGCTGCCTGAGTAAGCAGGTGGAGGAAAAAAAAAGTATAACGGAACAGAAATAGTCAATTAAAAGCAAGAACTCAATTATTTCATATTCTGTAAGGTTCAGTATATGTGGTTATATTCTGTAATGCCATATATTTTTTCATTTGTCCATTAAAATCTGCCAAATCCCTTTAGCTGCGCTATATTATGCAGCTGCATTTCTTAAACGTAAAAACACAAACACAGAAAATACACACCTTCAGGGGCAGTGAGTCTTCCTCATCTGAATCTTTGAATTCAATACAAATAGCAATATTTCTGGCCTGCAGCAATATTCAAAGAAAAAAGAAAGAAAAAATAAAACCAAAAGCCAATATACATAAATATTTATAACAGAACATGAGGAGCCAAAACTTGAGCTTGATATCAAAAATAAAGCCTCAAACTTTGCACTCACCTTGGCAAAAGTCTTCTGGCTGTCATATTTCAAGTATTTAGGGTACACATAAAGGTGATTGTTGTAGATGGTGTAAGGCTGCGTGTGTTTGGGTATGCAGGGCACAAATTCCTCAACCTCAAACGTGATTGGCGTTTTAGTAGAGGTTTCAAATTGCTTTGTGGGAATGTATGATGAATTGACATAATCTAAAAAATTTAAAAAACAAACTGAAGTAAAAACCACACCAAAACATATCTGTTTATTATGCAGCACTTACACTTACTGGGAAAGTCTGAGGAAACATTATCAATTGTAATGTCGAGATTGCCCAAAATCACGGGGAGTTTGGCCATCTTCTCAGGTCTGCAAACAAAAGAAGAAAAAAATCAAACATAACTTAGGTCAGCTCTGAATTCTGGAGCACTTCTCAGAGAAATATAATGCAAGCCACAAAAGTAATTTTAAACTTTCCGATAGCCACATCGAAAAAAAGTAAGGAGTTCCCATGTTGGCTCAGCGGGTTAAGAACCCGACACAGTATCTGTGAGGATGGGGGTTCGATCCCTGGCTTCACTCAGTGGGTTAAGGATCCAGCACTGACGCTTGGATCTAGCATTGCTGTGGCTGTGGCATAGGCCGGCAGCTGCAGCTTCGTTGAGACCCCTAGCCAGGGAACTTCCATATGCCACAGGTACAGCCATAAAAAGAAAGAAAAAAGCCTCATCAGAAATGATTTCAAAACTATGTCAAGTAAATTTAACTGTTTACTTAGGAGTGGAAATTTCACAATTAAAAAAAAAAGGTAAGAAGAAACAGGTAAAATTAGTTTCAAAAATACATTTTATTTGACCAATATATTAAAATTTATCTCAATATGCAATAAGTATTAAAAGTTTGTTCTAATACTTTGAAACCAAATGTGTCTTTTACAGCTCATCTCAGTACGACTTGCTATATTACAAATGCTCAATAGCCACACGCCAGTGGCTACCGTGTCAGAAACCACAAATCCAGACAAGAACACCAGCAAAATGTTAAGTGTTTTCCTGAACCACTCTATCCTCAACACACATTCTTGGCTCATGTAGAATCATGAAAATTCAGATGCCATCTGAGGCTCTGACGTCTAGGAGATGCTGGATATAAAAAAGGTCCTTAATAAAACATCTGGCATTTGTATTTGGTCTGATTCGATCCAATACGGTATTTCCTCTGTGATGATTCTGACAAGCACTGATCCTGCCTCGGCTCTGCCTAGTGCCAAGGAGATGCTCATCATAGCCGTGTTAACACCCAGATTGCTCTTCCTCGCTGCATGGTAAAATTCGCCTCTGAAACTTCTGCTCATCAAGGGACCTAGTTATGGCTTCTGTGTAACACTTTTTAGTCATCCTTTCTGAAGTCCTGATTCTCAGTCCTTCTGTACCTTCCTCTAATGCCATTTCTCTCCTCTAAGAATATTCCATTTATGGAGTTCCCATCGTGGCACAGTGGAAACGAATCCGACTAGGAACCATGAGGTTGCAGGTTTGATCCCTGGCCTGGCTCAGTGGGTTAAGGATCCAGCATTGCCGTGAGCTGTGGTGTAGGTCGTAGACGTGGCTCGGACCCCGCATTGCTATGGCTGTGGTGTAGGCTGGCAGCTATAGCCCCGATTCAAGCCCTAGCCTGGAAACCTCCATATGCCATGGATAAGACCCTAAAAAGCAAAGAAAAAAAAAAAAAAAGGAACATTCCATTTACATCCCAGCAGCCACAGTTACACAACCCAAGTGATGTACATCGAAGTGAATCACTAAAATCCCTAAATCTTTTTTCATGTGGCTTTACTACCGAGCTACACCACTCCATCCAGGAGCTATAAAATGGTTTTAGGAGTCAGAACAGGGTATTATTTTTGTCCTGATGAAGTTTCATCTTTTTATGACTGAGCCATTTCTAGTTGATCAAAACTCTCCTAAATCCAGATTCTAATACCTAACGTATTGGATATGTCATAAAGACATCATCACCTTACATTCTCATCAAAGCCACTGGTGAAGATACTGCACAGAATATTGTCAAGAAGAAGCCCCTTCTCAAACCTCCAGAGGCCCGTCGCCAGACTGGTACTAGCCACTCATCACCCTTCCTGGCACCTGCTTACTCGAGCCCTGAACAACTGCCCACTCTCTTACACATATGACACTTCTCGGCCCTGCTGCAAAGACATCTTGGTATACACACTTTGCCTTCCTCTATTGGACCAGCTTAGCAACCCCGGTGAAAAGAAAGAAGCAGAAATGTGGTTAGGATGACTAATTTAACATGACATGACTTATTCCTAGAACCCAGAACGCTGCCTCCTGCTTTTTCGTAAGCTACCTGTTTAATAATGTCTTTGAGAACACTGGCAAGAAACATCACAGCTCACTGGCTGAAAGACTGAGCATTTGGTTTTGTTCCCAAGTGCCTAACCCCTGTTTTTAAGATCCCTCCGACATCACTGCTGAATTAAGCAGTCTCACGGGTAACTTGTCAGTATATCGTGCGGTATTGTTCATCTGAACTAGAATGTCCCTAACAGTCCTAAACTCTTGCTTCCGTGTGGCTACAGCCTACGTTGAACACAGTCGTTTGTGCCGTCACCAGCTTCAACCTGCAGCATCACTTTCTCTCAGCGTTCCTCTCATTTCACTTGTCTTTCATTTATATCCAAGTTAAATGAGCAATTCCTTGAAATCCTGAGAGAGGTAACTGTCAGGAAAGCAAATCAATAAATGTTCACTGTTCTGCCTTCAGTTAAAAAGATTTCTGGCCAAAAGATGTTGTCCTGGTGCCACTGTGTGACTTGTTCCCTTTTCTTCCAGCACGAAGACTGTGCCTTTGACAATCATTTCCTGGGAGCTGTCGACGGCTTCCCAAGAGCTATGCACTCTCACGTGACACGTGGTCAGAACCTCGCTCAGCTCTACCCCAGCTCATGGGGCACCGACCCTCAGACCTGTAAGTCTGTGCACAGGTATAAATTTACTGGACACACTGTACCTGTTGCATCTCCTCCTTTGAACAACTTAACTCTTCAATGTACCGTAAAACCCAAACCCCTCATTCCACAAACTCTTAGAGACACATATGAAGATGTATCTGCTTCTCTGAGTCAGAAACACTATGTTTAATACAAGTGCTGCTTTTATTTTTATATTTTTTTCTCTTTGGGGCTGCAGCATATGGAAGTTCCTAGGCTAGGGGCTGAATTGGAGCTGCAGCTGCCAGCCTACACTGTAGCCACAGTCATAGCCAGACAGGATCCGAGCCATTATCTGTGACCTTCACCGCAGCTCATGGCAACAGTGGACCCTTAACCCACTGAGTGAGGCCAGGGAGCGAACCTGCATCCTCATGGATACTAGTCAGGTTCTTAACCCAATGAGCTACAATGGGAACTCCAATACTTTTAAATGTAAGTACTCAAGAGTACTATACTTCACACACACCTCAAGTTATTTCCAACTATGAACAAATATATACCTTCATCAAGAGTTTTTTTTTTTGGTTATCACTCTCACGTCATCCACATCTAAGTCTGAGAGAGATTTCTAAGCAACATATTTTAACTAAACAACCTTCTCTGGAACTCTTTCTACAATATGTTACGTACTTCTGTGTCTAACTATACTTCTTGTTCTGTTTCCTCCCTCTGCTGAGAGTTTTTACTTCCAGTTGCTGCTTCAAAAGAGGCATTATTTCCATGCATTTCCAAGCAATCTGAGCTTCGTTCCATATTACACAGCATGAAGGACTCTGTGTAAGCCATTTCTACCAATTTAGCTTTTTAAAACATAATCTTGAACTTATTTCAAAACTTTTATGACTTTTACTGAACCTGGCTTATCAAAATCTCGCACACAACAAAAATTCTCTTGTCTTTTTAAGCTGCGTTTCCAAAGTGGTGGTGGTGGACATTTGGATTCTGCTTCTGTCTATGTGTAAACTGAAGAGTGAGGCTCAAACTCCCTTTGTTGGGAAAAGGAACAGCTCTCCGTTCCCACTGCCCATACATTACTGCTGCTCCAAGCACTCCCCCAGAGGAAAGGACAGTGGTGTCACAAACCAGCAGTCACCTCAGGCCAACAGAGGTGGCCAGTCCTTACCTCTGTGTTCCTGGAGCCTGGCTCTCCCTTCCACACTGCCTACAGTGACCCATTAAAATGATTAACTGGTCATCTAGACATGCTTGGCTCTGTTGTTGGTGTGAGTCTAACCTTCTAATTGCATTTTGAGATAAGAAACATTCCCTAAAACCTTTGCTGTCACTTAAAAAAATATATATATACATATACATATGCATAAGTGATTGAAACTTGAGATATTTGTTTAAACAAAACCACTGAATTGATGTCAATGATAAATTTCAACAAGCACCCACCAATGCCTGCGCTGTGCCCCAGTGTGCCCTGTACTAGCACCGCGGAGGGGGAGGCAGACAAGGTCTCCTGTCCTCAAGAAGTCCAAATCCAGGAGATACGGTCCACTGCTTAAGACAGACAGTGGTAGCTGCTTCCACAGCATATAGCCAGCCTCCATCCAAAGGCGGAGGTCTGGGTGTGCTGGGAAGGGGCCAGGTGAGACCGGCGCTCACAGTGAGAGCAGCCACGCAGACACGCTCTCACTCATTTCCCACTGCAGGGCTATTATTATCCCCCCTTACAAAGGAGAGGACGTGCAAGCAGAGACACCAAGTAACCTGCCCCAGGTCTCCCAGCATGAAAGGCAGTTATGGAGTAGGCACTGCACGATGAGCAGGGAGGGTTTCCTTGGAGAGACAAAAGCAGCAGTGGAACATTTAGGCAGAGGGCAAAGCACGGTGGCGTGAAAGCACGCAGCCGGTTTAGGGAAACACAAGCAGACTCACTGGCTTGAGGGCAGTGTAACTAGAGGGAAACGGAGGTAAGAAGCTCAAGGTTGGGTACAAAGAATATGAAGGTACAAATAAACACACATTTGTGAGCCTCGTGCAAAAACCCTGAGAGTATTGTTACTGAAACTACCCAATACTTTAGCATTTAAAAAGGTCTGCATTTTAAAGAAAATGTTCTATTTTTATACTTTGCCTTCGGATTCCCTGCAGAAGTGAGAAAAGACACCACCATGAGCAAATCAAATAAATGTAAAACACCACGTCCCTCTTGGATAGATACTTCCTGGAGCACGTGTGGCAGCAGTAAAATCTATTTTCTCACTCAATCTTGGAAGGTCTCCCTCGGTAATTACTCTTAGGGAGAGGGGCAAAGTGGCTTATGAGCTTTGGCAGCTATTTTCTAAAGACTGGGGCAGCCTGAGAACATTTTCCTCATCCATTGTTAAATCGACATTTTGAGGCAATCACGGAATAGAAACAATAGCTTTGGATGCAAGCTGGTGTCCAAGCCACTGACATGAGATTCTTCTCTGCGAAAAAACAAAGAAGAAAGAAAAAGAGCAACACTAAGGTTTAAAAAAATAAATCAAAATGAAAAAGGGATCCTCCACTTCTCTCTATTGTGAAGAACACACAAAGAAACCCTGGCATTTTGGGATTCGTACTGAAAAGGGACAGCAGTTCCCCTCCTGCCGCTGCGTCTCCTGCTGCTGCCAGTATCGGGTCCCTGTTGCGGGTTTCTTAGGCTTCACTGGCCATCTGGAGCCCACCCTTCCCAGGAAACCCTTCCTGCTGAAGGCCTGGTGTGCAGGGAGAACCCACCCAGTGCCTGCACCAGTGAAGGCGTGAGCTCTTCGCTGCCTGGCCTCGGGCTCAATGCTCACATCGCTTTGGGACTGATGACTCTGCCAAGTCCCACCCTCCACGTGCCACTCAGGCAGCTGCACCGTGAGCTGGGGCTATGCCCCCAAGGACCTGCCACTGGAGGCGGGGGGAAGCTTCAAGATGACCAGCTCAGGGTGCGACTTCTAAGTCAGGGCTCCCAGTCTCACACAAAAAGAATTCCTCTCTTTTGTTGGAATACAAGGGTAAATGTTAGTTTAAAAAAAAAAAAAAAAGTTCATGTAAAATCACGGAAAGCTACTTTTCCTATAAAGAGGAAAGTGAAAAGTCACCTGTAAAGTCATTGCTCAGACAAACCATGACTAAGATTTGGTGTGTAGCCTATGCGACTGTTTTTAGGCCCTTCTATCTTTCTATCAAGCTAGTTTTTTGCCTGTCCATTTCTTCGCTTAGATACGAAAAGAAATATGTGAAATATTTCCTTTCAAATATGAAGTCATATAGACACCCTTCCTCCTCCTTAGCCATACAGGGCATGCGCCTTCCTTAGCGAGTACCTGGACCTACAGCCCCACTCCCGAGAACTGCATGGTAGCTGGCGAGGGAAAACTGCCATCTGCTTAAATAAAGGTGACTGGGGCTTTCAACAAATCAACTTTTTATGCTGCAAGCACGGCTGAAGGTTTCCTGAAAATCAAATAAAAATACGGCAATCATCACTCTATGCCAACACAGCGTGTATGATAATATTACCCATTACTAGTAAGTAAAGGCTTTTAAGGATGTTAATTATGGCTTGACTTAGAATTCTGAAAAATCAGAAGAGGGAGGTAAGCAAGAAAAAGGTAAAAAATGAAGAAAGCTAAACAGCCATTGTGAGCTCCATGTAGACTATACCCTAACTCTGAAATGCATTGTTTCAAATTAAAAAATCAGACTGAAAGGTACCTAAAGTATAGAATAGTTACTGGTTGGCTCTTTGCCATTCTTCTCATTTCTGTACCTTTTAATACCCTCAGCTCTTTCTTATTCCCAGAATTTTCCCAGAAAACTTCTAAAGCCCACGACCCTAGCAAAGGAGATGAAGTTTATAGGTCTGGAAGTGACCTCCTTGCCACGGACACCAGAAGGCACAGTGGTTAGGAGCGCAGATTCTCAGTCAGCCCGACTCCACAGCCGTACAGCGTCAGACACCTCACGTGACCTCTTTCTGCCCTGTTGCTACGGGCGGAACTGTGCTCTCCAGAAAGACAGCAAAGCCCTCACCCCCAGAACCTATGAACGTGACCCTACTTGGAAACAGCATCTTTGCAGATGCAGTCAAGTTAAGATGAAGTCACTAGGGTTGGCCGTAACGCAATAGAATGTGTTCCTAGAAAAAGAAGTAAATTTGTTTACTTATTTTGTCTTTTTTTTTTAGGGCCTCATCTGCGGCATATGGAAGTTCCCAGGCTGGGGGTCTAATCATAGCTGCAGCTGCCACCCTACATCACAGCCACAGCAACGCCAGTTCTGAGCTGCACCCGCAACCTACGCTACAGCTTGTGTCAACAACGGATTCTTTTTTTTTTGTCTTTTTGCCTTTTTTTTTTTAAATGTAGAGCCGCACCCACGGCATATGGAGGTTCCCAGGCTAGGGGTCTAACAGGAGCTGTAGCTGCCGGCCTTCGCCACAGCCACGGCAACATGGGATCCGAGCCGCGTCTGCAACCTACACTACAGCTCATGGCAATGCCAGATCCTTAACCCACTGAGCAAGGCCAGGGATCGAACCCGCAACCTCATGGTTCTTAGTTGGATTTGTTAACCACTGAGCCATGAAGGGAACTCCGGCAACAACGGATTCTTAACCCACTGAGTGACACCAGGGATCAAATCGCATCCTCATGGATACCAGTTGAGTTTGTTACCATTAAGCCACGACAGGAACTCCCAGAAGAAGGAAATTTAGACAGAGACACAGGTAGACAGACATACGAAGGCCAAGACAGAAGTTATGTTGCCAAAAAGCCTAAGAGTGTCTGGGGCTACCAGAAAGAAGCTGCAAGAAGTAAGGAGAGACCCTCCTCTGGGACTTCGGATGGGTGTGGCCCTGCCAACACTTGACTTCAGGTTTCCAGCCTCTAGAATTCTGTTGTTTTAAGACACCTGGTAACTTTGGTGCTTTGTTAGAGCGGTTCAAAGAAACAATTATCCTCACTAATATAGGCAGAACATTCAGGAAAAGGCTGCAGACAGGAAGTACAATGTGAGTGCTTGTCCTCCCCCCATTGCTTCAGTTAATGGTACCACGAACCCCTCCGTCATGCAAATCAGAAAACGGGGCGTTATTTATCTGAGACTACCACCCACTTCTCTCTCCTTCCACATCAACACCCAATCAGGAAGCCAAGACCCAGGAACGTCGCCTGTCCACCGTGACCTGAATTAGTCCTGTCCCCTATTCTTCCTAGTTCCACTTGCAGTGGCTTTGCTGAACCCCTTCCCCCCTCTCGCCAAAGTCCCTCCATTGTCTCTTTCCTCCCTGGGCTTATCTCTGCCCAGCGCATGCTTCACAGCACCAACAACATTCTTTATACAACTCAAATCAACCAAGTTACTCTTCTCATGTTAAACCCCTTCTTCCTGCTCAAGGACTTGAGGGAAAGTTCCGTGCTCATCCAATACGCCGTGGTGTTCGAGCCGAGCAACGAAAAAACTGCTCCTGTCCCTCCCTCTGAATTGAACAAGCCCTGCTTTCCAGATGTGGAAATAGGTAAGGCCTTGAGACTCACTTCCGAAAGTCTGCAAGTAACTTGAGCATGTCTTCATTGGACAGCTTGTTGCTGTCTTGCTTGTAGAGAGCGGAAAATCTGGCATTTTTGTCAAGGTTTCCAGATGCATCCTTAAACAATGTCCTGAAAAAGCAAAATGACATTTCTAAGCTGAGTTTTCAAATGACCAAAATATCTCCACAGCTTGACTCTGGTTTCTACGTGAAGACAAATTATTATTCCACTGGCTAGAGCCGACAGAAATCTCATTATCTAAGGACATGGAAGATATTTATGAGGATGAACACAACTAACTCAATTTACATGGAAAACATTTCCAGCAAATGGCTTGTGCTTAGGAAGTAATACACCAGGTCAGATGCTTAAGAAACAGAGATCCCAAATAACGATGATCTGCAGGCCTCCCTGGGCCACCTCCCACCCCCGCCGGAGGCACGTGGCTGGAATGTGGAATCCCAGCTCTGCAGCAAACACTCCCGTCAACCTGTCAGCGCCACACTGCCATCCTCCAGCCAGCCTCTCTCCTCTCTGAGTCTCCTAATAAATTTTTTCAGATACAGAACTTACCTACTTTTCAGTTTTACACATTTAAATCCCCTTTGTCTCTGAACAAAAAATAGGTTAGTGGGTCTGTCTGTCGGTCTATCTAGTTATCTCTCTATCTCCATATATCTTTATCCACATAAAAGACATGAAAGATGTCCCCCTTACCTTGCTGCCCAAGCAAATGGCATTCGGTACTGCCCTAGTCTCTGGCATGCCTGCTTGGCATTCTTCAGCACTTTCTGAGCAACCTTGAAGACATCAGGATAAGCCCATGAGATTCTATATCCCAGTGACAGAATTATGAGCTAAAGAGCCATTATTCACACTCACTACACAAGCTCTTAGAGTAGTATCAGATGCGTGGACAGGCACATCTTACCGTAATTAATTACTACGGCTGGATTTATATTCAGCGCAAAGTATTCTGCTTATTACATTCTCTAGCAGTGCTTTTCAAAAAGTATCAAATAAGAACTGTTTCCAAAATACATGCTTTGGTCTTCAGAGGCAACACTCATGCCTTTTCATATGTTTTCATATTTCTATGTGACTAAGGGCTATCAATAATTACTAATATTTGGGAGTTCCCGTTGTGGCTCAGTGGTTAATGAACCCAACTAGCACCCATGAGGACACAGGTTTGATCCCTGGCCTCGCTCAGTGGGTTAAGGATTGGTGTAGGTCGCAGATGCGATGTAGATCGCAGATGTGGCTCGGATCCTGTGTTGCTGTGGCTACGGTGTAGGCCGGCAGATACAGCTCTGATTCAACCCCTAGCCTGGGAACCTCCATATGCCTTCCGGTATGGCCCTAAGAAAAGAGCACGAAAAAAAAAAGGAACACTTGGTATTCATGCCCAAATACATGACGTCACTAGAGTTTAATGAGAACACTAATGAAAATACTAAGCCTTCCCAGCTCATAACATAATATGGCTTGTGCAAAATATAATAAATATTTGTTATTAAGACATTATAGGTGTTGACTTAAGTCAGGCCAGGGTCTTCAGCCACACTATGTTCTTTTTTCCTAGGTCTAAATTACCTCTTTTTTCATTTCCTAACAATCAGTTTTGGTTTATTATGGGTTGACGGATAAACTCCGTAGTGCCCAGGGAAGTAGACTTGCTTTTGGCCTAAGATGCATGTGTGGCAGTTCTGTTCATCAACTGCATCCCTACCGCTAAAGCAGATGACACCTAATTTTGGCAGTTGCCTGCACTGGAAGCCTTCACACTGTTACCACGGCACAGTCTGATGGACTCAGAGTCAGAGTGGCAGGTTGGAGGGTCTTTACATCACTTAAGTACACCAGAGTCAAACCAGTTTGGGGAAACGTGATCCAGGGCCTATGAACTCATGTGTGCTTGGCAGAGCTGTGGTACTGGCCCCACCACGGAGCTTGCTAGGCTTCCAGGGCCAGAACCTGCCTGCTGACCAGACCTCTGGGGATCTGTGTGCACCAGGTTTGAGAAACACTTATGTAGAAGACTGGGCGGGAGAACAACAGAGACCTCTGTCTGAGTCGATCTGAAACCAGCTGTGTGAGTCTAGGCCATTTAACCTCTCTGGGCTCTGCTTGCCTATCTGAGAAATGAAGGGCTTAGGCTAAACTTGCCGTTAACCCCTTCAGTTAGGAAACATGATGATTCTACCGTGACTGTGCCGGGGAACTGCTGCCTTCACGTGTGACCTGGAAAACACTTCTCCACTGAAAGAGGTGCCCGGAGCTCATCTGGTCCCACCCTTTCTTCTTCAAGCGGGGCTTGCCCAGGCGGGGATTCGGGAATCACAGAGTGGCCTGCCTTCCTGGAGTGGCCATTGCACTTACACATTTTTTGGTAGAAATGATTATTTTTAGGTTCTAACAATAATGACCATGTTGTGGAGTGAAATGCAATATTTGCATAAAATCTAAAGCCAAAACACAGGCTTCAAGTTTCACTCTTGCCTGCAGTGACCGAGAACTAAGCTCTCAGATTTACCGAGGGTGTACATGGAAGGAACACAATGCATGTAAAAGAGTGAAAAACTCATTTTTGCCCTTTGGGTGTTTTTCCCTCTTTTTTTTTCTTTCTTTAAACAACAACAACAACAACAATCTACTCATGGTGGACACCTACAGAGACTTTTCCTAAAAATTTCCTCCAAGACAAAAATTTCCTCCAAAGGATGTTATAGATAATCTTGGAAAATACGCAGAGATAATTCTGATAGACAGAAAAAAAATCGTCCCTCAGTAAAATCTCTGCTGAAACTTCTATTTTTATGTGAGATGGCTGAGTCGATCTCTGCTTTAATTTATTGCTTTGGAGGTGTGGGTGCATGAGAAAATGTACACATGGCTGAGCTTCACATTCCATAAATAATGAAGAGCAAATGCCACAGATGCTCGGTGGACACTGGGAAGTGCGGCGTCTAGCCCGCGGTGATAGGAGATTTTTTGCACCAGCAGGACCTGCCAAATTTCAAACCATACACGTGGCAGGCAGAAGGAGCAACGCTGGTGCCTAAGGGCCTCGGGACTGTGCTGCACACGCAGCAGGGGCGCAGGTCTTATCTCAGGCATTCATCAATTACTAATCAAAACATCAAAGAATGAAAAGAGCTTCTCATCCAAGCTTTTACACAATTGATTTAAAAACACAAGGGCTTCTCTCCAGAGACCAAACTTGACTCAGCTTTCGAGATCCAGAAAGGCATACTGTTTGAAGCCCCACGCCTGGGTCAATGGGCATTTCCTTGACTGGGATGTAGTAATCGATAGCAATGTCCTCCCGCGTGCGTCAGGAGTTCATGGTCTCCATAGCACCGTCCTCATGGTGTCTGTTTGCTCTCAGCACTGCCCCTGAGAGGAAGGCAGGGGCAGGAAGCATCATCCTTCATCTAGAGATAGGATGTCTGGGGCCAGGGGAGGTGACAGGATGTGTCCAGAGTACCCAGGCTAGTTGGGCATTCAGCACCCAGTCTCTGACTCTGGGAACCAGCCTGGGATGTTCAGGTGGCCCCAGAGAGGAATCAGCTCAGAAAACCTTGATTACAGCCGCTGCGGGGACCCCTCCCACAGCTGACCAGCCCTCGTCAATGTAGCAAGGTCACCTTTCAGAGAACCACCTAAAAATTAAAAAAAAAAAAAAGAAGAAGAAGAAGAAACTAAGAGTAATGTAAAACCGGCACAGAGAGCACTCAATAGCTTACTTGAGCCAGGCAGCTCCAGGGCTAGAAAGTGACAGTCAAGTGCCTTTGGACCACTCTCACTATGGACATAGAGCAGGTAACTAAACCTTTGTCAACCTCAGTTTTTGGACGTGTGAAATGAAGTCTTAGACGAGATGATGTCTAGCATTCAATAATTCCATGGTATGTCCACACCTAGGCACTCCCAGGTAATAAGCGCCTCACTAAAGCAGCAGAAACACACCAAACATACATCAGTACACTTCCCTTCCCTTTCTACCTAATGTCATGCCACCTCTGCCACCAGAGCCCTGCCCTATCTGACGAAACCCAAGGACACCCGACTGACCAACACCCTGGCTGGAACACCTGAGCCAGGTCACCTCCTAGTCTCCAGAGTCATGTTCAAGTGCAAATGGGCCCAGACATAATTTTAGGACCTGGGAGACATGCCGACAAGCGGAATGAAGTCTATTGAAATATAATATACGTTTTCTTTAATGACAGGAACTTTACTATTAAGTTGGTAAACTTTGCAAATTATTTCAGGCTGTCAGGACAGTCTAGCCAAGTGAAGTGTTTTATTTACACGCAGTACGACTTTTCACTGACAGCTGGACACATAAGGTGAACTATGAGAGTAAATCCACAGAGAGCAGTCTACATCTTTTAGAACGTAAATATGGCTTAAATGGGATTTCTTTAAGCATTTCTAATCCTATTTTTTTTTTCCAGTTGCTGTTTATCATCACAAAGCATGAAAGGCATCCATACCTTAGAAGAGTCTGAACTTTTCATGTATGGCTCAGCACCGTGCGTGATGCTGCCCTGAAGCACTTTTTCAATTCTAGCCACAAGAAATATATCAGGGTGAGGGCAGGTGACCGAAAATATTCCCTAGGGAACAAACAGTTTTCTTCAGTGAGTAGAATTTACAGACTCATTAAACAAATCCCATGAACATTAAAGATTCTAAAGCAGCAAAGAGCGCCGAAACAGAAGAGCTACTCAGAAGCACCCAGGGCCAAACTGGCCAACTCATCAATAGTTCATGCTCTGATCAAAAAGGCTACTGGGTGGAGAAGGCAACCAGCAGAAAGTCCAGAAGAAAGAAATGAGAAACCCAAACCACTTCTTCTCTTTCAGCTTGCTTTTACTGCCTAATTATACATGCTGTCGATACAATCAACAGTCTCGTGTACCCCGGTTTTGCATTACACAGTCTTATGAGGTATTTACATAGCGCGCACAAGATCAGTCTGAGCAGCACGACCGCTGCGCTGGCGCCACGCACCTGCTTCGGATACTGCATGGCGGCTTCGTGAAGGAGGTCCCGCAGGGCAGGCGATCTCTGCCTACCGCCGTTCATCAGAGACGGGGATGTGGTGGCCAGCATCTGCCTCACTGAGAAATGGTTCAGGTCCACGTGGAAATCGGCAGAAATCTTTCGGTTGTATTTTATGTCAAACAGGGATAGAGTAACAAAGAAAGGCTCGACCTGAACAAAGCAAAACCAAACAATCCAGACCATCACCATGGCTCAAACTGTCGGGAAAAAAGAACGCCGCTATCAAAAAAGAAATTCCCAGACCTATTTATGACTGTTGCTATAAATCACTGCTGAAGAGCAACAGACTCCACCCCTGTCCTGTGTCACCCATGTCCCATCTCTGCAGCCTGACCTAATGCTGCACTGCTGATACCAGGACCTAGTCCTGACTGCACTGCCACAGGCACATCTGAAACCTCTGAAGAGATTCTTCAACATTTATTTTTTAAAAGGAAAATTACATTGGTGGTGGGTCCTTCTTCATTTTCAGCCACACAGCATTGCAAATTGAAAGATAAATCGTTGCACTTGACCAGAATTCTTTTTCCAAACTTCTCTTCAAACGGCTTCACTTCTGGCTCAGCTGATGAGAAGTCAAGCTTCTTTAAAAGGAAATGCAAATATATAAATGTATTACGGTCCCATTAAAAAAGACCCACAATAAATATATCCTAAAGGAAACTGCTTAAAATATGGAAAAGCTATACACATTCATTTACTCACTAGAGTGTCACCACTTGATATATTTATATAGAAATAGTATATAATAGCGGTCAAATAAACGATGGTATATCTACTCAATGGATGATTATAGAGCTTAAAAGTTATTGTTATGGACAACTCACATGTCCATCGACAAAAGAATCTATAAAAAAAATGTAGTGTATACTTACAATACTACTCAGCAACAAAAAAGGAATGAAATTCTGACACATTACAGTGGGGGTGGACCATGAAAATATTATGCTCTGTGGAACAAGCTGAACATAAAGAGGCAAATATCATATGATTCCATATATATGAGCTTCCTAGTGCAGGCAAGTTTACAGAGACAGAAAGTAGAACAGAGGTCACTAGGGTGAAGGGGAGGAAGCATGGGGAGCTGAGGTTTAATGGGTACAGGGTTTCTGCTTGGGATGTTGAAAAAATCCTGGCAATGGAGAGTGGTGATAGTTGTACAATAATGTGAAGCTACCTAATGAACTGTACACTTAAAATGGTTAAAGTGGTAAATTTTATATTATGCATATTTCACCACAATAAAAAAACTTGTCAAAAAGTAAACAATATATATAAATGTGTAAGTATATATATATATATGATTATGAAGTCTGCGAAAATAGTTATTATTAAAGTTAAATACGGGAAAGAATTTCTATTCAAAAAACTACAAATGAAGAAGAAAGTATGGGCTGAAACACAGCAGAACAGCTGCCCCCTCAGGGCAGCCCTGTTTGTGGGCAGCCTGGGGTCCCCGACACACCACGGGTTGGGTCTTGCTGGAACACAGATGTGGGTCGTACCCACTGCAAGGCTTGCATTTAGAACTGAGCCTGGGCTAGTCAGAAAATATCACTGTCTGCTGGGCATTTATAGTGATGCCTGTTGTATTCAGACGGTGATTTTACGGGGTAAATTAAATATGTTCTTTGTGGACTTGAGAGTGTCTTTGGATAAATCTCCCTCAATTTCCAACAATCTACTGATATCAAATATTCACAATGGTTGTGCTGTGGTAATGAGATTATACGTTGTTTTCATTTTTCCTCTTTTCTCTGAATTTTCTATAGTGTTATATTGCTTGTCAATCCAAAATATATAAATAAGCAAATACATAACAAATAACCTATCAGAGTTTTTCTTTCCTTGACTTAATTTTAAATATTAAAATACTTCTCAGTGGAAACGAATCTGACTTTCATCCTCGAGGATGCAGGTTTAAATCCCTGGTCTCACTCAGTGGGTTAAGGATCTGGTGTTCCCATGAGCTGTTGTGTAGGCCATTGGCTACAGCTCTGATTTGACCCCTAGCCTGGGAGCTTCCAAATGCCGTGGGTGCGGCATCCCCAAAAGAGACAAAAAATAAAATAGTTCTTACCTGGGCATCTGGGTCCAAGTAAAACAGTTTAACTCTGCTTTCACTTTTTAGTTTGATTTCTGCTTCTCTGGCACTCTGATAACAAGATAAACAAAAATTAAAAATCACATTAAAAAAAACCCTTGTCTTCCAGAGGGACCTAAGTATGATTGAAAGCTACGCCCCATCCTGAAGAGCCAGACTGCCGACAACTCTGCCCTCGTTGCAGGGCCACCTGCATACTGATGCCCGAGGAGAGCCGATCCAGTGTGCAGCACACAGGGTCCATGCTGTGGGGAGGAAGAGGAGTTAAGACGCGATCCCCGCTCTTCTAGGCTGACGGTCCACCGCAGTGTCAAAACCAATGCAAAGAAAGTAAAGGAGAATAAGCACTGCGATCAAGAAAGGCTTCATAAGGTAACGGAATAGGGGTCAGGCTCTGAATGAAGGGGAGGCATTCCGACAGCAAAAAGGAGGGAAACATGAGCATTTCAGATGGAATAAAAAGGATGCTTAGAAAGGTAAGATATTCAAGAGTGGAAGTGAGCTCAGAAGACAGAAAGGACTTAGGGTCTAGCCTAAGACTGAGGGTCAAAGCAAAGGAGGAGGAAGGAATACTTTCTGGACGGTGGAGTATAGAGAACGCTGGCGGGAGTTCTCGTTGTGGAGCAGTGGAAATGAATCCGACTAGTAAGCAGGAAGTTCGATCCCTGGCCATGCTCAGTGGGTGAGGGATCTGCTGTTGCCACGAACTGTGGTGTAGGTCGCAGATGCGGCTCGGAGTCTTCGTTACTGTGACTGCGGCTGTGGCGAAGGCCGGCAGCTACAGCTCCAATTCGACCCCTAGCCTGGGAATCTCCATATGCCGCACATGAGGCTTCAAGAAGCTAAACAAAAAAAAAGCAAGAAAAAAGAAAATGATGGCAGATCCTGAAGGATAATAGCCATGGGTGTCTGTGGCAGGCAAGGGGGCAACTGCTGACACATTCAATAAATATTTATGAGCACATATTTTATGTCAGGCCAGGGACACAAACATGAGTGAAATGAAGTCTCTATCCCCAAGGAACACCATCTGGGAAGACAGAATATAGACAGTAACGCAGATCATACATACAGTGAGGTAACCTGCACTGGGGTGGAGGGGCAGGGGCAGCAGGAGAGAGCTCCCAGGGAAGGCCCGGCTTGAAGGGCAAGGCCCTTTGGCCAGAAAAGCAGAGAAGGGCAGTCTAAGAGGAGGGACTGCAGGTATAAAGGTACAAATCACACCTGAGCAATGACCAAGTCATTCATTACAAATGAATGGTTGGACATGATGAAAAAGAGAAATGGGTTGAATTTGTATCGTAAGGCCTGAGGAGGGTTTAACTCAGAACCCAAAAAACCCTGCAATACCTTAATCAAGGGAATAAAATAAGAGTTCTGCATTTTAGATCCACCCCTCTCGTAGGGTTGAAGTGATGGATTAAAAAGGAAAGACTAGGAGTTAATGCCTTGGTGCAGGACACTAGGGATCTGACTATAGCGGCTCGGGTCACTAAAGAGCTGCACGTTATTCCCCAGCCTGGGGCAGTAGGTTATAGGATCTGGCGCTGTCTCAGCTGTTGCTGGGATTCAGTCCCTGAACCGGGAACTTCCATATGCCATGGGTGAGGCCATTTAAAAAAAAAAAAAAGGAAAGTCCAGGAGATCCACACGGTCTCTCTCCTCGGTTATCACAACAGCCTCACAACAAATCCCACCTTCCAGCTTGGGGAGCCTGCTGACGGTCAGTCCATTAGTGCAGATAATTCGGGAGGAAGAGCAGGTCTGTGGAAAAGATGGTTGAGTGGAGTCTGGCAAAGGCTGTGGGGTTCCCCACGGGAAACGTCCAGCAGACAGCCGGAGCGCTGGAACGTGCGCACAGGGGGGGAGGAAGGCCGGGATCGAGGCTGGGGAACATCAGCATGGAGGTGAGGACGGAGGCCTGGGAGTGGCTGAGATCCCCTGGGGAGGGTGGGAAAGCAGGTCTGTGGGCAGAACCCCAGGGACCCCAACAGTGAAGGGACGGATGGAGAAGAGAAGTCATTCAGGGAAAGAGATGTATGGTGGCAGAGATGGGGGCTGGAGAAGTGGGATGCAGGGACAGAGAGAGGAGGAAGATTCGAAGACATTCACAGATAGAAGTCATCTCCAGCCGCGTTATTTCTCACACCTGATGCTGCTAAGTCTATATCCTGCTCTTCGTGGCAGTCAGAGCTCTTTGTTACTCTCCATCTCCACAGTTAAGCCTACAGAGCCAGGACAGAATGTCTGCTCTCATCTGCTCCTCTGCCCAAAGACCATGGATCACGTCCCAGCACATGACGGGCAGTGACAGTCACAGGGGAGAGGGTGTCTTGTCTTCTCTGCAGGTGGCTTATGGAGGTCTGTTACTACAGTTCTATCATGGCCAAGGACAAGTCAAGCATCTCCTTAATTTTCTCAGCCTCAGAGTTGTTACAGTAGGTTCTTAGCAATGATCCAAACTTTATCATGACATATAGAATACATTGGCTACATCTAACAAAATGAAATGACCCCCAGAATGCTAAGAAACCAGGTTCTAGTTCAGTCGCTCACTGGCTGTTTGAACTTAAGGAAAAGCCACTTAGCCTCCCTGTACTCCACTTTCATTTCTGAATAAAGTTGTTCAACAAGATGCCGGCTCAAGTCTCCTTTCACAACAAAGTTTATCTTTTGTTTTGCCTTTTTTTTGCCTTATTTGGGCCACACCCATGGCATATGGAGGTTCCCAGGCTAGGGGTCTAACAGGAGCTGTAGCTGCCGGCCTGCACCACAGCCACAGCAACGCGGGATCCGAGCCACATCTGCAACCTACACCACAGCTCATGGCAACACCGGATCCTTAACCCACTGAGCAAGGCCAGGGATCAAACCCGCAACCTCATGATTTCTAGTCGGATTCGTTAACCACTGAGCCATGACGGGAACTCCAACAAAGTTTATCTTGAAGCTCTCTGTGCAGCTTGAAGGCTTCCAGAAGCTGAGGGGCTCATGCTTGCAAGGGTACGTGTGTGCCTGTGGCTGGGTCAGGGTGATGGGACAATGTTTTAACTCCATCTTGCCCACGTCTTCCCTAATTTTTCACATCAAAAGGGGCAGAACAAGTGCATGTAGAATACACTTTACTGAACCCAAGAACTGGCTTTACAACCCATGATATTTCCTAACAAAAATGCCAGGGCTAGGTACTGCAAGCCACCACCAAAAGCAATGCATTCTTCTCCTGAATTTCTGCTTGAGTCTTTCCGCAAGCGCAAAGACTGCGATCTCAGACACTGGAGCAGAGGAATGGGTTCTTAATGCAGATGCATCTCCTGGTGCCTTTCTGAAAGATGCTTGTTGCCTCAAGCGGATTAAGAGATGAGAAATGAATACAGCACAGATGATGCTATGAGCGCCACATAATTAGAGGACAAACATGGATGCAGACATATTAGAGGAAAAAAATCAACAACCAGCCAAAGAGACTCAGAGCATCCTGATGTTGCCACTAATATTCAAGGGACATGTGCTTCACCAGAGAAACCATTTAATGAGGAAGAAGGAACAACTACAGCTATAAAAATAACCCAAAAGCTTATAATCCACCTGATACACATTGACAGCTCTGCTACGAGATAGATAAAACCAGTCTTCGTTTTTTTTGTTCTGTTTTGTTTGGGGTTTTTTTTGGCATTTTAGGGCCACATCTACGGCATGTAGAGGTTCCCAGGCTAGGGGTTGAATCAGAGCTGTAGCCTCCGGCTTACGGCACAGCCACAGCAAGGCAGGATCTGAGCTGTGTCTACGACCTACACCAAAGCTCACAGCAATGCTGGATCCTTAACCCACTGAGCAAGGCCAGGGATCAAACCCACATCCTCATGGATACTAGTCGGGCTTGTTAACTGCTGAGCCACGAAAGGAACTCCCCAGCCTTCAAGTCTTAAAATTCCTCCCATCCCTGTCAAGGCCTAGAGCAATTTAAACAGAGGGGATGGCTGATAAACAGTGTTTGAAGCAATCATCCAGTAAAACCTAGGCAGTGAGAAAACGTGGCTCAGGAAGGGCAGGACTTTGCCCCAGAACTAGGGAATGATAAATAGTGAAAGCACTGCAATGCTCAAAGAGAATTTATTGGTAATTTTCTATGCTAGGTGCACATTTAAATTTGATAAAACCTTAGGAGGCAAGTCTTACTATCATCCCTGTTTGAGAGAAAACAATGAAGCACAAGACGTAAATATTTTTCCCCAAACTCACGACACTAAATGGAAACCTGATTTCTAACTGAGGCTGTCTGGCTTCAGACCCCAGACTCTTGAACTATTAGACAAAATAATAATAATAATATTTTACATATATCTATAAAGAATATCAACAGGGAAGTTAGCAGGAAAATCAAATGGTAAATAAATATTTGAAGATACAAAAAAAAATCACTACTAAGCAGTGAGATACAAATTAAGCAATGAAATACTATTTTTCACTCCTTTATAAGGACATGAAATAATGGGAAGATGAATTGTTACAACCTTTTGGGAAAGTGACTAGGCGATATTTAAAGCATTAAAACCACAATAAACTGTGACCCAGAAATCCTACCTTGGGAAATTTCTGCTACTGAAATAAGAGTATGAGTATTTAAGCTATTTAAAAATATGTCATGATGTTCATTGTGCACTGCCTGTATAGGCAAAAGCCAAAAATTATCTAAATGCTAATGAGTCAGGAGGTGACTGAATAAAGTGTGTGTATCCATATTATGTAGCTATGAACATAAATGAACCAGATTCACTCTGGCCCTGGGGGCGTATCAATATAAAAAAATTTTAAGTGATAGAACAAAGTTTCAGAGTAATGTGTGTGTACATATATATTTAAAAATACATATATTTAATATATACATATCATATGTATATATTTAAAAAATAACTAGGGAGTTCCCTGGTGGACAAGCAAGTTAAGGACCCGGTGCTGTCACTGCTAGGCCCTGGGAACCTCCGTATGCTGCAGGTATGGCCAAATAAAATAAAATAAAATTTAAAAAATAAAAAAATAATTTAAAACACTACATGTTTGTGTATGTGTTTCCATGAGCTACTGATTTGGTGAGGGAGGAATTACGTATAACAGGTTAATGAAAGCAGTGCTCTCAGGAATGTGGGAATGGAGGGTAAAGGGAAAAGATGAACTTTTCTTCATGTAACTTTGAATGTTTTTACTGACTACAGCAAACACAATTATCTTTACTTAAATTTTAGTAAAGACAATAAAATGAATTCCCGTAATACGTACTTTCACAACCTAAGAGCCCACAAAATATAGCTGTAAAAAAATATCCCACAGTCCATGATATCCAGCACTTTTCAAAGTGACAGAAACCAGCTCTGCTCTTAAAATAACCTGCAGTCAGTCCATACTGTGGATGGACGAAGGACTGAGCGGGCTCTTTCCCAAGCCCTGTGCCTGCCGTCCTACCTACTGCCCATATAGGGTTCGGTATAAAGGAAAATGGAGAAAGAAAAGTGACAATGACAGAGCCATTCTCTGTAAAAACTGACATGTGCTCAGAAACCAGAGAAGAGAACGATTTGTCTGAAACGAAGGCTATTCCCCCCACTTCTGTAAACCCTAAGTTTAATCATGAATGATACCCCCGGGCCACGTTTTCTTCCTTGACTTAAGAGGTAGTTATAAATCAAACATTCAAGAGTTTCCAGAAGAACTACGGCAGAGTCTGTGCAGACTTTGTGTCTTAAGTTCATCTCTGGGCGGGTAAAATAACTGAAGGTTAAACCAGGGCCAACGGTATGATATTTTTGAAGAAGAGGAATCAGAAAAATATTGTGCTGACTGTTGGCTCATTCAAACAGAATAGGCTGGGAGTTCCCACTGCGGCACAGCAGAAACAAATCCGACTAGGAACCATGAGGTTGCGGTTTGATCCCTGGCCTGGCTCAATGGGTTAAAGATCCGGTATTGCTGTGAGCTGTGGTGTGGGTTGCAGACCTGGCTCGGATCCTGCGTTGCTGTGGCTGTGGTGTAGACTGGCAGCTATAGCTCCCATTAGACCCCTACCCTGGGAACCTCCATTTGCCATGGGTGCAGCCCTAAAAAGCAATAAACAAACCAACAAACAGAATAGGTTGTAAATAGGTAGGAAGATTTGGCAAAATCCTTTTTTTGGGGGGCTGCATCCACAGCCTATGGAAGCTCTGACCCACGCCACAGCTGTGGCAATGCCAGATCCTTACCCCCTGTGCCACAGTGGGAACTTCTTAGCAAAATCCTTTGACGCTACAATATATGCTTTTTAATTTAAAGAGCTGTTGTGATTTGTTTCCCTACTTTCAAAATACCTAACTCCCCAGGCCATCATCTCATTCTCTGTGTCACAAAGCTGTAACATGATAAAGTGTTATAGATAAGGAGGCCCGAGAAATGGAATGCCAGCTGACCTCACAGACACAACCCAAGCCAATTCCTTTGCACTATAACACAATGACAGAGTTTCCTGGATTAGGATATAGGGAAGGAAGCATTTATTACAGATGTGGTTTAAAAACTCAGAGAAGGGGTCTGTGAAACTGTTTGGGTTCTGACAAGTGCTGCTGAGCTGGGCCCCTTGATGCTTACTCCACCTCAGTGAGACTATGAAGTTTGAGACACTAGAGTCCATCCTGTGTTCAGCTGTGGAAGATTTACGGAGAAAGGGAAATTCAAGCACTGAAAAGAGGTTACAAGGTAATAGGATGGGAACGATTTTGGATTAATATGGAACAGTGCTTCTCTTTCGGAATCACATGGAGACACCAAATTAAGAGTAGGCAGCTGTTCTCCAAGTACAAAAAGAGCTCAAAAATAGAAAAGCTATGGAGAAAAATATAGGGTGGGACCATGATAGTTTTCTTCACACTATCTCTACAAAGGTGATATTATATATATATATAGATAGATAGATAGATAGATAGACAGATAGACAGAGACATAGATGTAGATATAGATATGTTCCAATATTACTTAAGACACATGTAACAACACAATTATCAAATAACTAGTAAATAATGATATTACGCCTTGGCTTTGCAGGGAAGAAACCAATTAACTAGTTTTAACTACAGTTTGTGTATTTAATAAAAAATGTTTATAAGACTATGTACTCTGATACTATAAATGCTGCTACATTCACAGCAAACATATATTTGGCTCTATATTAGACAATAGGAGGAAAAGAACAGGCTTTAGGTTATACACGGTGTGTCCTCATAAGAAAACAATAAAGATGTTCAGCACTAAATGTACAAGCACAGAAGGGCAACGAATATACAAAATATTCTGAAAACCTAAGTCCACATCACTCTTACTGCATGTCAAGGGCCCCTCCATCACATTCCACAATGAGACGTCAGCTATTTTTGTCCTAAAACAGCTTCCCGTCACTCACATCCTGTTTGGTTATGTCTCAGTCACAGTGGAAAACAAAAGCCGGGGCAACAGGATGAATGAAGTAGAAAGAGGAGTTGACCTGAGAGGAGGTTGCCATTAAATTACACCTTTGCCTGCCCCCACCTTTCTCGTCCTTTCTCTGCAATCCAACTTAACTGCAGCCTGATCTCCCCACGGACCCTTCCCTGGTCCTGGCCTCTTAACCTCCTCTTCCAGATTAAAGGCTCCCTCCTTGCACAGCTGGGTGACTTGAGCCTTGCTTCCCACCTGACCTCCTATTCAGTTTCAGATTCTGCAACTCCGGAATCCATTCCTTCTAAAATCAGCATGACCAGCCATCGATCTCCCTGCTTTCTTAACAGGTACAAATGGTCCCCAGCCCGGATACACTGGAGGAGGTTATAAACAGCCGAATCCACTCACACTCAGGGCTCTGGACGACGAGGGGCTGAGAGCCGGGCACACTGGGCCTGGGCCCCTCATGCTGCACTTCGGCCACCTTGCAGGTGGACCAGAGGCATCACCAACAGACACCTGCCCACAAATGGAATGGCAGCATTTCTCTTTCTTTTCCCTTTGGAAAATTACCTTCTGCCGTTTTCTACCTTCTTAAATTAAAATGATTTTAAAACACGTGATTGTATGAAAAAAAAGAATATACGACTAGATCACTTTGCTGTACAACAGAAATTGAAGGGACATTGTAAATCAACTGTACTTTAATAAAAAAAGAAAAAAGGAAAAAGAAAACGCTTGAGAGCCGGGAGGAGAGACAACAGTTAAGCCCCTTACAAGGTTGTACTTTTTAAGTTCTGACCATGACCCACAGTAAGAAACATGTTTACATCACAACCCAAGACACACACACACACACACACTCTATATATATACACATATGTATGCATATGATATATGCATGATATATACATAAGTCTTAGAATCTATCATTATTCAGAGCACTGTACTTTAATATTCCCTATTCAATTCTATCCACGTTTTAAAATTCTGAGTCACATAATGTTGAGCTAAAGAACCCTGACACAAAGAGTATATATGTATGATTCCATTTTTAGGGAGGTCTAGAAGAGTCAAAACTCCTCTACAGTGATAAAGGTCAAAACAATAAAGGTACCAGCTGGGAGGGAGGATACAAAACAGTCTGCTGAGATGCTGGAAATGTTCTATATAGTGATCTGGGTGGTGGTTACCGGGGTGTGCAAAGGTGAAATCCCCTTAGTGCCCAAGCATTTTACTCGATGGAAGTGCCACTTCAAAAAAGAAAGAAAGAAAACATTTAAAGAGAAAGTAAAGGAGAAATGGAGGCTGAAACCAATTTAAATAATTTTTACCAGCTAACATAGCTTCAGCTAACTTGTTCATTCCCCACAGTTTGAAAAATTTCAAATATATTATATACATATATGTACGTGTGTATGTAAATAATATACATTTAAGAACAAATATATCGGAGTTCCCCTAGTGGCACAGTGGTTAACGAATCCGACTAGGAACCATGAGGTTATGGGTTCGATTCCTAGCCTCGCTCAATGGGTTAAGGATCTGGCATTGCCGTGAGCTGTGGTGTAGGTTGCAGACGCAGCTCAAATCCCGCGTTGCTGTGGCTGTGGCGTAGGCTGGCGGCTACAGCTCTGATTAGACACCTAGCCCGGGAATCTCTACATGCCGCAGATGCAGCCCTAAAAAGACAAAAAAAAAAAGAAAAAGAACAAATATATGTGATAAATATCTCCTTAGATCTTAGGATCAAGGAATTCTGAACTATGCTGGCCAGGTAGTAGTAGTAGTAAGAGACGAAAGGAAGGCACAGTTCCTGTATGTCCTCATGGGAAAAAAAATATAGATTTCTAATTAATCTATATGAAGCTCAAATAATATGAGTCTTCTCCTAGGTATCCTCCGTGTTCACCCAGTAAGTGTAGAAAGTTACTTTCTGAATTCTAGATGGCACTGTATATATTATCTGTATCCACAAACATTTTGCTTTGAGAAATCAAGAACCCCCAAACATTCAGAAATCTAAAGGCCGATTTCAAGGCAAAATATGATATACACAAAAGTTTATAACAGGAAAACACACACAAACCAAAACTCTTCCCAGCCTAGGAGAAGGTTACAATGGTGGCACTAAAATTAGCTGTAATAGGCAGGTGCTAAAAAGATCCTGCGGTAACAGTCCAGTGCTAAAGCAAAACAATACTCTCAAGTCCCAGTCTGGGAGGGAGATTTTATATTTTAGAACAGCTATGGTGTCTTAAAGTAAAGGTCAATGTTGAATGCTGGTCTATTTATAATGGTATACAGACAAACTATGTGTTCTATTACAGTGTTTAAGATGTGGGTGTGTTAAGATCTCTATTTCACTGTACTTGCAAAGAAAGAATAGAAAGACAATGACAGAGTAAGAATATAAAGAGACAGAAGACAAAGATATTTCTCTCATTGAAAAAGAATCATTCATAGATGCATACAAGGAGACAAGTACAAGGATATTTATTGCAGCACTGTTGTAATAGAAAAAAATGGAAATAATAGAACTGCTGAAATTAAATCCTTACACAGTGCAATAAAGGGGATGAATTAGGTCTATATACTAACATGGGGGGATCTCAAAAACAGGCTGAATTAAAAATAAAAGTTAGTGCAGGATAATACACTAGCGTTTATATAACATTTCAAACATATGTTATCATGATGGATATGTTGGTAAAGACATAAAAGTTAAATGGAAGCATTCCCAGAAAAGTCCTAATAGTGATTGTCTCTAGTTGAGGTTATGGGGAAAGAAGGGAATGGAATAAAGATAATGATTAAAAAAGAATTTCAACTATAACTGATACTTCTTTTAAAAAAAAGGGAGGGAGTTCCCTTCGTGGCTCAGTGGTTAACGAATCCAACTAAGAACCATGAGGTTGTGGGTTCAATCACTGGCCTTGCTCAGTGGGTTAAGGATCCGGCATTGCCGTGAGCTGTGGTGAAGGTTGCAGACGCGGCTTGGATCCAGCGTTGCTGTGGCTGTGGCGAAGGCCGGCAGCTACAGCTCCTGTTAGACCCCTGGCCTGGGAACTTCCACGTGCTGCAGGTGCGTCCCTAAAATGACAAAAAGACAAAAATAAATAAATAAATAAATAAATAAATAAATAAATAAATAAATAAAAGGGAAGCTGAAAAGACAATAAAGTAACAGGTGCTGACTCTGAGTGGTGGGAATATGGTTGCCTCGTTCTTTGTGCTTTTCAGTAACTTTTAAGTTTCTCAAAGTTATAAAAATCAGGCACAACCAGGGAATTCCTGTCATGGCGCAGCAGAAACAAATCCGACCAGGAACCATGAGGTTGTGGGTTCGATCCCTGGCTTCGCTCAGTGGGTTAAGGATCCAGAGTTGCTCTGAGCTGCGGTGTAGGTCACAGATGCAGCTCCAGTCCTGCATTGCTGTGGCTGTGGTGTATGTAGGCTGGTAGCCGTAGCTCCAATTAGACCCCTAGCCTGGGAATCTCCATATACTGCAGGTGCAGCCCTAAAAAAGAAAAATCAGGCACAACTATTTTTTCATTCAGAGTGACGCAGGAATAATTCATATAACTCAGGCAACCCTCTTTGGTTCAGTAACAAGATGACTCAGACCCATACTCTTCATAATTGTATCTATTAATACAAATAAGGGGAGCACATGCATGAACACAGTAACACGTTACCATGGAAACACCTGTGCATCTTGGTTATTATTTTTGTCAATACTTTTAATGTGGTATTAAATATCATAGGGGGAAAACAATGAATAATAAAAAGCAAATATTTTGTAAGGTACTTTCTGGAAAACCGACTCTGGCCAGTAATGTATTTCACCTCACCAAATACTTAGGCCAAAACATAGCAGTAACTGCAACATCATTTTAATAATTTACTCCAATATAATTATTAATCAGTTGAACATCATTGTATGAAGAGCAGAAGATTTAAGATGATGTTACCTTGGCAAGTTCAGGCAGGTAGCTGTCTAAACCGGAACCAGAACCTTCCAATCTGCTTTGTTCATCATCTAAAACGGCAAAACGGAGTAACGAAGTCACTTGCTGAGTGTGTTTTATTTATAACAGGAGGAGGAAGGCTGTTTCTTTTATGCGCCCTCAAACACAGTGGTTTTCAGCTCTGGATGTCCATTAGAAACACTTGAGAGCTTTTAAAAATGCTGATGCCAGGAGTCCCCATTGTGGCTCAGCAGTAACGAATCTGACTAGTATCCATGAGGACACAGGTTCAATTCCTGGCCTTACTCAGTGGGTTAAGGATCCAGCATTGCTGCAAGCTGTGGTGTAGGCTGGCAGCTGCAGCTCCAACTCAACCCCTAGTCCGGGAACTTCCATATGCTGTGGGTGCAACTCTAAAAAGACCAAAAAAAAAGGATACCAGACCTGGTAGTGAAAGAGCTAAACATTCGAAGGGTGGAAGAACATGGACACTTCCTAACCAGAACTGACACTGGCTATGGACACCAGCCCACAAGGCCAGACCCACCAGGCCTGCTAGAGGTCAGGCCTTTGGCCAGGCACAGCCCAGGCCAAAAAAATCAAAATTTCCAGGGGACAAAGGAAAGAGTATTTGTTTCTAGGCACTTCTAAGGCATAGCCAGGGTTGAAAAGTACTTGTCCGAAGGCCTGAAATAAAACATGAACTGACAAGAACACAGCCAGATTCTCCCCACCAACTGAATCTGCGGCTTTTGCCTAACTCTCTGGACATGATTAACGACAAGAAAAACCATAATTAGTGTTTTAAGTGCTGCCTCTGTGCCAGGTACTTGAGATACATTATATTTAATCCTCCCCAGCAACCAGCAAGTTGCATTTTTTATTCTCATTTTACAAATGAGTAAACCAAGGCTCTGAAAATATAAGTAGCTTGCCCAAGGTCTCACAGCTGAAAATGGGTATTGCTGGGACTTGAACTCAGGTCTTCCTTTCTTCCTTCAAAGCCATGGTTCTCTCCTTTACACAAATGACATCAGGGTAGCATATTCGACCATGATAAAACCTTTGCCATCTGTAAAGAGCTCACATCTCTCCCACCTCCATGTACCAGTGCAATATCAGGTCCGCTTCCCACACCCTCTGGCAAAATGCAAGGCACCTGCAGAGCGCTACACCTGCTCCAAGGCACCTGGACAGACCTACACCTGCCTACCTTCGTGTGAGTCTCCGTTTCGCTTTTCCTGCATTGCAGCTTCAAAGTTGAGTTGGAGAATCTTGTTCAGGGTCGTGATCCACTCTTCCATTTCCACCTCACTGTCTGCTGCCAGAAGATAACTACTTTTGTCCTGCATCTTGAGCTCAAAAGCAAAACGCCTGACTTTGTTGTTCTGAAATGGAAAAAGGGTAAAGAGACACATTTTAAAAGAACTGGAACAGTTTTAAAAATTCTTCTCTTTATTCTCTGCTGATGGGTACTAGACCAAGTTATTTAAAAAGGCAAGCCCCTTCCCCATGAGCCCCCATCTCTATCTACCTTCCCTGCTTTGTTTTCTTTACGGCTTTATTTTTCCATTTGGCAAATAACGTACTTTACGTATTTATCTTATTTGCTGTCTGTCCCATCCAATGGAATGGAAGCTTCTCAGGGCAGGGATTTCTTTTTTTTTTTTTTTTTTTGCCTTTTCTAGGGCCGCACTTGTGGCATATGGAGGTTCCTAGGCTAGGGGTCAAATCGGAGCTGTAGCCACCGGCCTACACCACAGCCACAGCAACTCCAGATCCGAGCCACGTCTGCAACCTATACCACAGCTCATGGCAACGCCAGATCCTTAACCCACTGAGCAAGGCCAGGGATCGAACCTGTAACCTCATGGTTCCCAGTGGGATTCATTAACTACTGAGCCATGACGGGAACCCCCAGGGCAGGGGCTTCTTTTGTTCAGCTCTACATCCCTGTTTCTAGAACACTGCCTGGTAAATAAGAGGCTCTAGAAAAATATCTGAATGAATGAAATCCCATTGAAAATGTTCAATTCCTTAAGTTCCTACTTTCTTTCCTTTTTTTTTTTAAATGAAGTAGTATGTGGTATCACATTTAAAAAAGCCAACCATTACCCATCAGTCTGTTAGACTTCCTCACCTGGAACTTTCTCAACATTTCTGAGTTCCACAAGGTGTTTGGGCACCAGGTCTACCTTCCCATCGTCCCTCCAGTTTTTAGGCCTGTGAGACGCTGTCTTACTCAAAGTATAAAAACCGTATTCTACGTGCATTAAATGATGACAGATGATGTGCCTGAGGCCAGGGTTTCTCCACTCTGGCACTGCTGACACTTGGGGCCAATAACCCTTTGTGTGTGGCCATTCTGTGTGTTGTAGGCTGGTCAGCAGCCTGGCCTTACCTAGCATACACCCCAGTTGTAAAGATTAAAACAAGTCTCCAGATATTATCAAACACACCCTGGGAGGTGAGGTGGAAATGGTCCCGGGGACCGTACTGGATAGAGGTTCAGCTCCAAGGAACGTGACACAAGATTCCTGATAGGTACAGGCCGAGGGACGTCACATCACAAACCCCCACCAACATGCAAGGACAGAGCAGAGCGCTCGCGTATCAAAGTCTAGCTGGCTCTCTGCAGGTCCTCAGGGGGCTCTCCGCATAGGTCCCAGGCATAAGGCGAGCCTTCCAACGGTGTGCCCAGGAGAGAGCTGCTCCTGGCAAGGCATGGGGACCACAGCGCACAGGCTTTCTGGCAAGAGTCAAAGAAGGGTCAAAGGCTGGAAGTGAAAGGAGTTCTCTCCCCTGCATTCCTCACGGCTTCACTACAATAAAGAGTTATCACCTTACACCAGCCAGAATGGCCACCATCAAAAAGTCTACAAACAATAAATGCTGGAGCAGGTGTGGAGAAAAGGAAACCCTCTTAAACTGTTGGTGGGGATGTAAACTGGGACAACCACTATGGAAAACATTGAGGAGGTTCCTCAAAAAGCTAAAAATATAACTATCAGAGTTCCTTTGGGCTCAGTGGGTTAAGAACCTTACATAGTGTCAGTGAGGATGCAGGTTTGATTCCTAGCCTCACTCAGTGGGGTAAGGATCTGGCGTGGCTGTGAGCTGTGGCGTAGATTGCAGATGGGGCTCAGATCTGGTGTTGCTGTGGCTGTGACGTAGGCCTTAGCTGCAGCTCCAATTAAACCCCTAGCTCAGAAACTCCCATATACTGCAGATGTGGCCATAAAAAGAAAATAAAAAATAAAATCACCACATGATCCACCAATCTCACTCCTGGGCATCTATCCAAAGAAAACCGTAATTTGAAAAGATACATGCACCCCAATGTTCACTGCAGCAGTATTACAACAGTCAAGACATGGAAGCAACCTAAATGTCCATCGGAGGAGTGGATAAAGAAGAGGTGGTGCACATAAACAACAGACCAAGACTCACTCATAAAAAAAAAATGAAATAATGCCATCTGCAGCAACATGGATGGAACTAGAGATTACCATACTAAGCGAAGTCAGTGAAAGACAAACATATGATATCACTTATTGTGGAATCTAAAAAAGAATACAAATGAACTTATTTGCAGAACAGAAATAGACTCACAAACTTTGGTAACCATAAGGGGACGGGGGTGGTGGGAGGGATGGACGGGGAGGTTTGGGACCGGCATACGCACACCGAGATACATGGAATGGTTGGCCAGCAGGGACATGCGGTACAGCACATGGAGCTAACTCTACCCCGTATTCTGTGATGGTTTATGTGGGAAAAGAATCTGAAAACGGGAGTTCCTGTCATAGCTCAGGGGAAAAGAATCTGACTAGCATCCATGAGGACGCAGGATTTGATCCCTGGCCTCGCTCAGTGGGTTAAGAACCCAGTGTTGCCTTGAGCTGTGGTGTAGGTCGCAGATGCGGCTCAGATCTGGCATTGCTGTGGCTATGGCATAGGCAAACAGCTACAGTTCCAATTTGACCTCGAGCCTGGGAACCTCCATATGTCACCAGTGTGGCCATAAAAAGAATTTTTTAAAAAATGCATGTGTATACATGTATAACTAAATCATTTTGTTGTATGGCAGAAATTATCATAACATTGTAAATCAACTCTACTTCAATAAAACTTTAAAAACTGAAAGAAAAAAAAAAGAGTTTAAAGTGGAGTGAGCATTAGGCCTGAATTATTCCTCTTTCTAAGCCTCAGCCTGCTTATCTGCAAAATAAGGGTAATCAACTTTTAGGTTCTAAAATACTTTTAGGGGTCAAGATTTATAACTGGATTCTTTTCAGGTCTATTTTTAAATTTTAGTTTAGGCCTTTCTTTGAACTCACAGCATTAACCGGCTTAATTTTTTTTTACAATGTCCGAAAGCAATATATAAAAAAAACCTGAAACACTTAAGCCACAACTTTTGGAGGTCAGCTTATAAACAGATATGGGTAAAAACAAATTATTTAAAAATTTTGAAGCCTGAGGTACAATTCATTCAATGCGAAACACCACCGGCCACATCTGTAAAAAGAATACGAAGGAAGGGGTGGCCAATGAAGTGGGAACCTTAGATTCTGGAAGGTACTCCAGAGGCTAAAGGACAGGGGCTCTATGGTCAATCAAATATGCACTCTGCTGAAGACAGGCAACAAAACTCTTATAGGACAAATGTGATTGCCTCTGCTTTCCAAATGGGCTTGCCAAATATATTTAGTTAAGTCACTGTCAGAAAATTCAACTAAAAAGGTCTCTCAGCTTAAGAATACAAAGGAAACACCCACTTGGGGATCCCACACAAGAAGTTACATGGCTGTCGTTGACAGTTCACTCTGGTGCTCCTTCCTTTATGCTGTGAGTAAACATACTTTGATATAATTTGCTTTCTACAGTGGCAGCTTTCAGTTGAGGTTGCATTATAAGCTGAGAGTGCCATGTGCCAATCAGCTGTTGATGCAAAAATCATCTCCGGTGAACATTAAGCAGTGCTATCATCTCCATCTAGGGCCCAAGTCCATTTTCATGTATTCCCTTCTCTTTTTAAATTTTGGTCTCCCACAGTGTTTGCAGGTTTTTGTTGTGCTGTTTTTAAATCAGCTACTGGTAATTAAAAATACCAAGGTTTAACTATAATTTTGAATTTCTGGTTTTCTTGAAAAACCAGATGATCCAGCAACCTTAAGCTGGCAGTTCCACCCAGCAGCACCAGCTGCCCCTTTAAAGAGACCACTTGTGCTCCAGTTTATCATAGTCCCCAGCAATCTCTATTGCTTTACACCCAGGCCTCTTTTTTCATTTAATTTATCTGCCTGGCCCCTGCGGCCATCTGAGGCTTGGACCCCTAACTCCTACCCTGGCCATGATGAAGCAACAAGGTCTAAACTTACTGTCTCATCATATTTTGTTCTTGGCACAAATAGATAATAGAGATCCAAACTTAGTAAGAACTTCTTCATTACATATACATTTTCTATTTATATGTTATGCCTTACCAAAAAAAAAAAAAAAACAACAGCTTACCAAAAAATTAACTATAGATAAGCGATGAAGAGACGATTATAAAGAACAGGGAGTAAGAACAGCATCAGACTCCAAAACAAGACTAGCATCTAGAAGACAATGGATTTGCACATCCATCCAAGCCATCAATCAAGTATGAATGCAAAAATAAAGACAGTTGCAGATACGTTAACTTTCAAAAAATTCAGATCTTTGGCATGATTTCCCAGGAAGCTATTGGAGGATGTGTAAAACTGGAAGAAAGTAAAATGAGTAAAAAGACAGCAGATGATCCTGGAAACAAGAAGCCCGAGACAGGGAGGGAGGCAAAGCGTACTTCCAGGACAGCGACTGTGCAGAGGCTGAGGAAGCAAGCAGTCGGATGGGCAGGAAGGAGGGCTGCAGGAGCCAAAACCCTGGGCAGCTTCATAGAATGTCCACAGCTGGTGAATGAAGAGAAGCAGACATTCCTTACCTAGCAATATGGAGGCAAATCCCAGGGGGAAAAAAAAAAATGTGGAAAAGTTTGAAAATGATCATTCAGTGGGGAGTGGGTGCAGGGGGGGTGATGCTAGCAGGAATGTGCCTTTAATGTTACCTCTCCGTACTGTTTGACATTTAAAGCAGATGCAGGTCTTATCTGGATAAAAATGCAATTTAATTTTCAGTAAACACGTGAATATATAAACAAGTATACCTGAGGGTCAAACCAGAATGCTGTGTCTCTAACCTTATCACAGCAGCCCCACAAAAGAACCTTTCTTATAGAACCGAGCTTTGGGCCGATGTCATCAGCGAACACTGAGTCATTTTAAGGAAGAATTCTCTGATAACAGTGACTGCATCTATTGTGAGGAGTCGTCAAGGAGATTGTTCATTAATCACACAGTGTCCTCTGTATGAGGGGCCCCAAGAGAAACGTCTGAATGAGCTTCATTCTGAGATTCCTTGGGCAGCTTCTGACTAATTGGATTGTTTGCATCTACACACACTGTGCCACTGGACGGGCCTCCGAGCTGGAAGGCGTACAGCCTGGTTCATCAGCCACCCGTAGCGGGTGTCTGGTCTTTAAAATACATGCTTTTCCCCTAACTTAATCCTACTTCTACCTCCTCCCTGCCCTGACTCCTTGTTCACCTCTCAAACCGCCTTCAATGTATAACATCCTGTGTTTTATGTATCCTCGTAAATTGCCGCCTTAGAGCTTCCTGGAAAATGGGCAGGGGGTAAGGATGGATGGACGGACAGATGGACAGGTGGGGAAACCGGGAACCTGCTTTCAAAGCCAGTTGTATGAAGGCAGGGAGGCGGCTCTTTGGAAAAGGAAGACGTGGAGGTCAGCAGGGACGGCTACACTACCTGTCCTGTCTAACCTTTCAGGATTTGAATACATTCGTGTAGTCCTTACAAATCAAATAATTTGTAAGAATAACTACAAATGCAACAGCACTATGATAACAAAAACACCGAATACTGGCTGAATTTTTAAAGAGTCTGCACTGCTCTGAGCTCTTTAAGTGTATTGATTAATCCTCTCCTCAACCATATCCGGTGCTAACATCATCCTTATTTAACAAATGAGGAAACTGAGGCACAGAGACATTGAACAATATCTCCAAGGTCACAGAGCTGGAAGTGGTGGGGCAAGGATCTGAACTTAGTCTGAATCTGAAACCCAATCTCGTGATCAATACACTACTCTGCCATTGAAGCTGTGATGGTAAGTCATCATCGAGATGCTAAGAACTGTTCTGAATATTTCCAAGTTAATGCATTCAATCCGATTATTTAGGAAATACTGTCATTATCTGAATTTTGCATATGAAGAAACTTCAGATAAGAGCTGGTCCAAGGTCACAGAGTTAAAAAGTAACTGAGCTGGATTTTAAACACAAGGCCTCATATGCCAGAGCACTGGGGCCTACCACAACTTAATTCTGCCTCTAGGTTATGCCCACCATCTTCTAAAATGATGAAAAACAAGACTTTATTCATTTTAAAGTCAGCTATTATATTTCTGCCATAAATACTGCCATTTTTGGAAACGTTTGCTTAAATATGTTAATTCATGGATGGTACTTTTACAAATGAGCCAACTCGGATGATAAATTTCGATTCGATTTGTATTTACCTGAACCACACCCATACAGGAATCCAGAAATATTGATCCTTTCGGTTCTTTGGAGATCTTTTCATCTTTATAAAAATTCAAATTGTAGGACCCATCGCCAAGTTGAATCAGGTGGAAAAATCGCCTTTTAAAAGACTGAGAGAAAATACACATGCAGTTACTGTTTCAAAATGAAAAGAGCCAAAATCTCCATCAATGACTCGCAACTATACCCCTAAGAAAAAAACCACTTCAGCTCTCTCCAAAATAAATCTAATTCCAACCAGTGCCCCAGGTAACTGGGTGAATGAAGACTCTGCGTCACATCGAATCATTTCACCGCATTTAAATTCTGAGGACTACTTGGTTCACTTAACATTCGCGGGTCATTTTCCCGAACCACAGAATTGGAGATTTTTATATCACCACCCAGAAGCCGTGCGGTGAGTTCCAATTTGGGATGCAGCTCGGAGGGATGGAAACATTCTCAAATCCCCAGGGTTCCTGCTCACACAGAACAGGAACTATTCTCGTGACACTGGATGATTTCCCAGCCTCGGGTTATGACAGTCAGCACCTCCTCTGATTTGATTTTTATCTCCCTGTCCATCCTGCCTCCCTTCCACGGTTTCTTTTCTCTTTTATTATTAGTCCTGTCCTTTCTCTGGTCTCTCTTCTCTCCTGAATAGCTTTCTACACTAGTTTAACTTTTCTCTTGGCAACCCCCTTCTCATGTAACCACTTTCCCTTTAGTCCTGGATTTTTGCTTTTCTTGACTTGGTTGCAGTAAGATCTCCATCAAAGAGCTTAGGTGGAGCCCCTCAGCAATGTCCTGCGAGGTACCAAGTATCCCTTTTGAAGTCAAGACAGAGAACAAAGGCTGTCTCGGTGACTGTACCTTCAGCCTGACAATGGTCTTGTCGCTCTGGTGGTCGGGCGTGGGGGGAGGTGGGTGACAAGGGAAGGGGGTGGAAGCAGAGCTGTGCCAACGGGGGTCGGTCACCAATCACCAGGGAGGCATCTTACTAAGCATACAATGTCACTCTTGTCGGGGAGAACAGCATGCCCATTCATCCTGAGCATTGTCCCCAAGACCGACAGCAAAGGGCTTCGTCAGGGGAGAGCAGGATGGCGGCCTCCTTACCCTCATGGTCACGCTTATCGCACTGTTGACGTTGCCTTTGTACAGCCACCCGTGCTTGGTGATCCCACCCTTCTGAGAGCCGAGGGAGGCAGCATCCTAGGAGAGAAGGCAAACAACGTGATCCACCTCCCCTGGCGACTGATGGGAAAACCATTCAGTTCATGCCATGCCGCCCGTCGCCGCTTTGCTGGAGGAACCATCTGACACGTAACACCTACTCGGTCTACTTTACAGGGGACAAGCAGACACTGCTGCAAACTCTAGTCCATTAAAAAGCAAAGCTGGTTCCAGTCCAATTTTTTTTCTTAAGTGTTCAATGAGCCACAGAAAGTACATACCACACTTCACCGCTCAAGTTGTAAGGTCTCGTCTGGTTTCATGAAAAATGTTTTCACATTACACACCCTTATAGTTGGAGGACAAAAGCGAATTCCTGGAAAACTTCCCAGATGCTTAGTTCAGGGAAAGGTGAATAAGAAAGGGAGGAAATATGAGGCAATAGAAAATGCTGGGGCAACAGAAAAGATGGAAAGAGACGCAAGAAAGAACACAACAGGGAGAGGAGAAATGAGAAGAGAGAAAAGTACAGGGAAACAGCTAGAAAGTAAAGAAACACATTGTTTCAAAGTTCTAACCCCAACTCTGAGATCTGGGTTTGAGGGGACAGGGCTGCCAGGACCATTAAAAATGTGTCAGGCAGGGAGTTCACATCATGGCTCAGCGGTTAACGAATCCAACTAAGAACCATGAGGTTGCAGGTTAGATCCCTGGCCTTGCTCAGTGGGTTAAGGATCTGGCGTCGCTGTGAGCTGTGGTGTAGGTCACAGACACGGCTCGGATCCTGCGTTGCTGTGGCTGTGGCGAAGGCCAGCAGCTACAGCTCCTGTTAGACCCCTAGCCTGGGAACCTCCATATGCCGCAGGTGCGGCTCTAGATAAAGGCAAAAAGACAAAAAAAAAAAAAAAAGTGTCAGGCATACGTTTGTACATAGATAAGCAGACGGAGAGACGAAATACACAGACACAACTACACAAGGTGGCAAATCTTCCTCCACACACTGACCAGGGCCCCTTCTTCACTCTCGAAGCTTAGGTCCCTTGCGAGTTGGCCCGTAAAGCTGTGCCCAGTTACACGCTTGGCAGGAACCTTTGGAAAAGAGGGCCACCCAGTGTCAGGTCCCCAGCTCACACCTGAGGACTCGTCGAATGATGATCTTTACTTTGGTAATCGAGGACACAGCTGCAGAAGGGCCCTTCTAATGCACTGTTTGAGGCCACCTCCATTTTCATCTAGGTGGTTTTACTGCTGCCGTTATTTTAGCAATAACAGAAATAATTCACCTGTCTAGAATTTTAGTTTGCTGTGTGCCTTTTGGTGCAAGATTTCAGTTAGTTGTCCTCTTACTATTAATCAGCAGCAAGCGATTAGCATTTTGTTTTCCATTTTGAATGACCACTTGCTCTTTCCAGAATATTTTTACAGTGGTTTCTGAAATAATTTGCTACTGCGGACACAGCTAACATTCACTATGAGGAACTGAATAGTGAGTGGGGAAGGACAAGAAAGAAGTGGTGGGCGGCTTTACTAGGCTCTCCTTGCTCAGCAGACACAGTCACCTTAACGCCTGGCTCTCTTTTCACACTTCTTTGGCCATAATCTCTGCAAGAGTGGGGCGAGAGGCTTTGTTAAGATCAGAGCTTCTGGACACTATTTGTTTCATTCAAAGCAGTCACTGAAGAAATGGCCATTTAAAAATCTACTGGGGAGTTCCCATTGTGGCTCAGCAGTAATGAACCTGACTAGTGAGGATGCGGATTTGATCCCTAGCCTTGCTCAGTGTGTTAAGGATCCGGCACTGCCTTAAGCTGTGATATAGGTGGCAGACGTGGCTTGGGTCCCACCTTGCTGTGGCACAGACTGACAGCTACCCCTCTGATTCTACCCCTAGCCTGGGAACTTCCATGTGCTGCAGCTGAGGCCATAAAAAGCAAAAAACTAAAAAAAAAAAAAAAAAAAATCTACTGGCTGCCACTTTGTTTCAGATATCCTGTTGGGGGGAAAAAAAATACACTTGGGTCTAAGTAATCTTGATCTTTTAACAATGTAGCCAAATCTTGTCCAGGCCTTTGAAAATGATCTCAGTACAAATAAACAGGACCCAAGGAACAGACAATATTAAGCAGTCAAATTGAAAAAGAGACCTTATTCCAATCAATCGAACAATACCTTAATTCCTCCCCTTTTTCAAGAAGCATCCCAATTCCTATTTTGGCTAAGTGTTGGTAACTTTCCAATTAATCTCTAAGAGTGCGAACTAAATCAATTTTTAAATTTGGAACAGAGAAACCTACCTCATCTTTGTCGACCTCCTCGTCAACTTCATAGACGTGAACTGGAAGTTTATCCAACTTGGCCACTTTGCTAAAAAGAAGAAAGAAACTTGTTTTATAATGACCCAATCTACGAAGAGAGGGTGCATTTCTTCCCTGGTTAGAGGAACCAACATTTAACAAATCTGGAGCTGGCCCACTGGGTAAAGAATAAAAACAATCTATGATGTTGCTTTTCAAAGTGAGTGATCCAAGGTTAGAGAGCTCCTGAAAGCTACACAGAAAAGACAGCAAAGCTTGTTGGGAGTTAAATATATTAAAAATGGGTAAGTGTATTAACAAAGTCTTGGTAGAATAATTTTTTTTTTCATTTTTGGCCCCCCCATAGCATATGGAGCTCCCAGGCCAGGGATCAGATCCGAGCTGTCGTCAAGACCTAAGCTGCAGCTGGGGCAACACTGGATCCTTAACCCACTGTGCTGGGCCAGGAGTGAACTGGCATCCCAGCGCTTCCAAGATCTGCTGATCCTGTTGCACCACCACTGGAGCTCCAAGAATAACTTTTAATATGAAGTTTATGAGAGAAAATAGAAAATGAGGTCACTGCACTTAAAGTGAATGGAAACCACAGTCTTAACGACGTTAGTATTAACAAAAACAGGACAATAACACCAGCAGCCAGTATGACTGAACAGTCATGTGCTAGGCATTGGGCTGCGTGCCTCACATGTGTTACCTCCTTTAGTCCTTTAGGCCACAGAAGAGGAAACTGAGGCTTACAGACGGCAGAGTAAGTAGATGAAGCAGGCATACTACAGAATCTATGTTCTTAACCACTGTTACAACCTCCCTCTTCTTCTCACACAACTGAAACTCTCATTAACGCCCAAGAGGTATAATCTACCAGCAGTGAAAGTCTATCACATGGTAAAAACACTATACCTCCAGTCTGTTCTTTTTAGTCGTGAGAAGAGCATGGACAAGCCTAATAGCAAAGGTAAGTTGTTCCAATCTAATGGGAAGAATTAGGTCCCCAGATGAGAACTGGGTAAACACGGAACAAAGGAGCACACCCATCTGGAGAAGACAATGCTGGGAAGGAGTGTTCCCAGCTGAGGTTTAAAGAGAGGCAATTGGGAAGTTGGCTGAACACTCTTAAGGAGCGGCTAAACCACACAAACAGAGAAAACAAATAGCTAAGTCCCCTGAGAATAGCACAAACAGTTCAAACTCATAGATGCAACAAACACAAAGAAAAATTTATTAACAGGGTCTCAAGTAAAATTTTCATTGGCAACGGTTACTTCTGAAACACAGTCCATCATTATTTGCTTTCAATTTTCATAATAAACTAAAATTTGCCAAGTGTATCTTTTCAGGATGCACTGTTTTACAACAGATACCCTCTCAAGGCAAGACCTATTTATACCTGGTTCCCTTTCAATCATTATGAATCAGTCTAAACTCACTTGCTCTGGGTGTATTCCATAAGTGAATACTTTAAAGGAGGTAAAGAAATTTGGGGAAATGCTTATTCTCTGATAAACTTTTTCCAAAAACCTAAAAATTCATTCAACATAAAATGTTTTTCATGTCTCTTCAAAATATTTTTAATATATATTACATGCCAGCATATGTAAACACACATTTTCATTGTTTTCTATTTCTCACTGGAAAGAAAAAAAAAAACTCACCTGTTAGTGTTTTATCAGTGGTACCCTGAGCAGAATCAGTGAACATAAAACCAACCCTGTGTTTATTTTTTTTATTATTTATTTTTATTTTTTGCATTTTAGGGCCACACCTGCAGCATATGGAGGTTCCCAGGCTAGGGGTCGAATCCGAGCTACAGCTGCCAGCCTACACCACAGCCACAGCAACGCAGGATCTAAGCTGCATCTGCAACCTACACCACAGCTCACAGCAACGCTAGATCCTTAACCCACTGAGCAAGGCCAGGGATCAAACCCGCAACCTCATGGTTCCTAGTCAGATTCATTAACTGCTGAGCCACGACGGGAACTCCTAACCATGTGTTTATTACCAACTACCAATCACAGAGTACTAGGCTTGAGTCCTATTACCAAATACCCTGTAAACAACAGCCACCCCATATACACACAAACCCTCTAGAAATATTTTCTCTAATCACTCTAATTGCATGTGAAGTCACACACCTCCCAAGGCAGTGCAGGTACAAAGAACTTGCCCTATGCGGACAGCTCACCCGGTGTGGTCTCATCAATTACTTACTTTGGAAGCTGCCGAAACTCTCCTGAGTAATCTTCATATTTATAGTTCACAAGATGCCAGTCAGAGTTGTAGGTTTTGATGCACTGTTTGGAGGGAAAGGAGTGTAAAAAAAATACAAAGCATAAGAGAAAAAGAAAAAAAGACACGTGATGACTTCTGGAGAACATTTAGGAAAGTTTATGAATGTGCACCCACACACATCAAAAAAAATCTTTCCCCTCCACCCTCTCATGCCTGAAACCCCAGCATTAGAGGTTCCTAGGAAGCTTAAGAACCACTGAAACACTACTCTTGGGAGGGGGTCCTTTTAAGCCACCATCATTCATGATCCAAGAGCAGATGTTACTAGGAGACAAACCTCACCTCCTCTTGCTGCATTTAGATAGCAATGTGCTGCTTCTGACTAAAAACCATTTAGTTCCTAAGAAGTTATGTGGCTTTTACAAGAATATGAAAGTAAATGGAAAGTGTCAACCTAAAGACACTTTCACTGTAGTTAACAATATTACAACTTGCTCTGTTAGTCAACACTACATAATTTGCCCTCAGCTCCTCATTCTATTTACAAGGGATGGCGTGCGGTAATTAGGCAGAAGGATTTAGAGTCCGGCTCACAATGGCACCACTGCCTCTTCATGTGTACCTGTGTGCATGCACGCATGTATACAAATGCACAAAGCATGGAGCGTTCCGCTGCCTGGGATTCTGGGTAGGATGGTGACACCAAACTACACAGAACGCATTAAATGCCCTGGCCACCTAGCAGACTTGAGCAAGCAGCAGCAAGTCTTTCATTCATCCATTCAGGAGGGTCCAGGAGAATCTTAGAGTCTTAAGATTATAAGGGCTACGTCTACCAGATCTTCAAATATGAATGAGTCAAAATCTATAGGTGAATCATTTGACTGACCTACCATTAGCCAACGTGATTTTCTATATGGTCAGCTCTTGACTACACATATATATACTTCAGTGTGGCCAAAAATGAAGGAACGAAGTGAAAACGTAGGTGGTAAACGTATTGTGTCTGACCCAGTTGATTTGACTCTGGCTGTGACGTTACGAGCAAAATCTCTATTCTGCTTACTTCACTTCATTGTTTATACTGTGAACCTTTCATCTGTTTTGTACTTCAAGCCCGAAGCCTTTCTGCAGCTAACTCCCCTCCACCCCAAGGTCATGAAAACAACTGCGGCTGGTGCTTCTCTCACGCTAACACCCTCCTGGCAAGGGTGTGAAGTGAAGGTAGCAGAAGGCTGTAACCTCACCACTCGAGTGGACCAGAGAGCAGAGAAGCGTTGAGAACAGAGGCGCAGGTGAGTTAAACAACTTTTCAACAACCTTCAAAAACCTTTCAGTTCTTTGGTCTGTTTTCCATTTCTTTACTATGTAGTGACAAATATTTTTAAATACTATTTTATTCTGAAAAGGCTTTCTCTTTTGGGGTTTTTTTTTGGTTTTTAGAACCACACCCGAGGCATATGGAGGTTCCCAGGCTAGGGGTCTAATCGGAGCTAGAGCTGCTGGCCTACACCACAGCCACAGCACCATAGGATCCGAGCTGCGTCTGCAACATACACCACAGCTCATGGCAATGCTGGATCCTTAACCCACTGAGCAAGGCCAAGGATCGAACCTGCAACCTCATTGTTCCTAGTTGGATTCGTTAACAACTGTGCCACGAAGGGAACTCCTTTTTTTTTGGTTTAATTTTAAAGTATTTTTACATTTAGGACATCAGACATCCATGGTCAAAACCAGTATGTCTTCAGAACTGTCTGGAGGCTTGGGTTTTCCTGCCCTGTCCCCAGGTCCATGCGCACAGCTAGGTCAGGTCAGACGACGCACGACACAGGCTTGGGGACATGCTGTTCTCCTTGTTCTGGTTCCTTATCCAGCTCTGCAACTAAAGTCGTACCACCAACGTTGCCTGCAGGACATTAGACCTATTCCGAAGCATAAAATGTACCTGCTCAGTTAAAAAATAAGTAAGTACACACTTGTACATTTATGAACAGAACACCTGAGCGCCCCAATTTTTAACATCTTAGGCAAAATGGGTAAGAAAGATAATTATGATGTTTAAATATTTTAAATTACTAGGAACTGCAAAAAGCATAGTTAATCAGGTTAAACAGCCAAAGAGTCACTCCTTTAATAAGCCACTGTCGACTGCTCCCACTGCAGACACAAGCCGAATTCCAAGGCAGGCGCACAGAACAAGGCAAGCAGCCCCCTTGCCTCTGGGGTGTGGAAAGTCCAGGAGACAAGGGGTCCAAGCATAAATCAGTACCCAGAGAACTACATCTCTAAAGAGACAGGGATCAGACTGGCTGATTTCATGACTGACCTTTCAAACTTGTGAGATTCAACGATATTTTGAAGTTATACTGAAAGGTTTTTGAAGCTGTTTTTTTTGTTGTTGTTGTTAAAGCCATTAGGTCATTCTCCTGGGGAGAGAGGACCTGCAGGAAGTGCTGCTGCACTCCACCCTGGGGGACGGGCCCCCGGGGGCAGTTATGCTGGCTTCTGCATGTAGCACGAGGTCGCTATTGCCCAACCTGCAGTGATGAAAGAATTTGGTGGAGAGCTGTCCTTCAAAAATCCTATTTTTTAAGCCAGAGGGAGAAGTGAGTTATTAATTAAGAATTTTGCTCCATGCCTTAAAACAAGATCTGCAAAAGGCCAAAAACCTTCTCTGCAAAAGGCCAGCCAATGAATATTTTCAGCTCTGAAGAACACACTGTCTGTGACCATTCAAGTCTGAGCTGCAACGTGAAATGGTCAAGGCGGAGGGGAGCCAGTGGGTGTGGCTGTTCTGCAACTTGCTTTAGAAAAGCAGGCTGCAGGATGGTTCCCTGTGTCCTGCTTTAAACTAAACATCTGAGACTGTGTAAACCTATCTGGCTGTATTTGTCTGGTATTAATATTACAAATAGAGTGGCAACGGAGGTAAGACAAGAAGTTACCTTTCCAGGACGATAAGAGAACACATGTCAAAAATGTTAAATGTATATTCAATTTTTCAAAAACCTCAACCGGAACTAAATGTTGTTGTAATTGGTCTTCACTTAGAACAACACAGTATCCTTGGAGCGGATAAGTTTATTGACAGGCATATTTAGCTTTTAAATATCAACTAAAAGAATGCGTATAAAAATCCACTAATTTTTAAATGAAGGAGCACTTCAAAAAACAAAATCAAAACACCTAATAAATTCATCCCATCTAAAGGCACTTGGAACAAGAAACAAACACCCCAAGAGAAAAAAAAGCAAGCAAGCAATCTCAATGCAATAATTTCTTTCCCTCCTTAACAAAACAATTGTTATCTGTATGTTCAAACAAAAGTAATAACAATCATATATTGATCAGGGATACTGATGCTGATTAGGCCCTGCTCACGATTACCCGGCACTTCATTAATATTGAACTGGTACTGGTAATAAGTTATAAACAGATAAGTTCCATAGAATTCATGCTTTGGCATCAGAATTGACCCCTACTGACATTTCTGTCCAAGTTTCAGACTCTGAAAACCTCATATTATTCTCTTATTTTAACTTCAATCATAAAATGTCATGACTTCGATACTTTCTTGAAAATACTGAAATTTTAAAAGGGTGGGGAGGGAAGCGGTTGGAGAACAATGATTAGAGAACACGTAAGTCACGGGAGAAGAAACCCATTACCTCTGTAACAAACAGGCTCTGCGCTTCCTCCTGTGCATTGGCAGGCACGGTGGAGCTCAGGTACCGGCCCTGTCGTCTCAGGATGGCCGTCTGCGAAGGAAAGCACCAGGACAGGGCAGGTGAGGTGACGACCGGGATGTGGGGCCTCCCAGAGCAATGGGGCCCAGCCGGACAGGTCACTACAGCCTCTCCCAGCCGTGCGCTCCCTTCCTCCTCAGGCCACACAGGCAGACCCCGCTGGCTCCCTAAACTTGAAAAGGGAAGAGGCCCCTTCCAGCATCCATAACACCCCACCATGTGTGTTTGATCTAGCCCCAGTATGTTGCCTTGTATTTGCCTTTTTTTTTTTTTAGGGCCAAACCCGTGGCATATGGAGTTTCCCAGGCTAGGGGTCAAACTGGCACTGCAGTTGCCGGCCTACTCCACAGCCACAGAAACACCAGATCTGAGCCTGATCTGTGACCTAAGCCACAGCTTGCAGCAATGCTGGATCCTTAACCCACTGAGTGAGGCCAGGGATCAAACCACGTCTTCGTGGATACTAGTCAGGGTTCCTAACCCACTGAGTCACAATAGAAACTCCCCATTTTATTTGTCTTAACTGCCTTTTTTCTTAAATCATGGTAAAACAGACATAACATTGACCATTTGAACCACTTTCAAGTGTACAGTTCACTGGCGTTAAGTACATTCATGATGTTGTACAACCATCACTGCATCTATCCCTTACCTGCCTTTTCCGCCCTTTCTTATGCATGGCCCCACCACCCATGTGACATGTAGGAGGTCCTTAGTCAATATTTGTTGACTGAATCTATGAATTGTCAACACTACCTTCCCTACTATAATGTTAAAACTGCTCTTGTTTTGTGAGGCTTAAATGCTAATTCTATTTTATTTTTATGGCCCCACCTGCAGCACATGGAAGTTCCCAGGCCAGAGGTCAAATCGGAGCTGGAGCTGCCAGCCTATGCCACAGCCACAGCAACGTCAGATCTGAACTGCATCTGTGACCTACACCACAGCTCGTGGCGGCACTGGATCCTTAACCCACTGAGTGAGGCCAGGGATCAAATCCGCATCCTCATGGATACTAATCAGGTTTGTAACCCACTGAGCCACAATGGGAACTCCCATTAAATGCTTATTTTAAATAATAAAATGTCTCATGACTTTAGGCAGCAGCATATTTACCCTAATTAACGTTGTTTGGAAGGAATTGTCATGTCACTGTGAGGAAACGGGGCCTTGGGCTTCAGAAAGGAATTTTCTAGACTTTTTTTCCCATGAACTGTAAACCCTGGACACTTAACAGAATAGTTAACAGGTCATATTACATATTGGACATTTAACAGAATAGTTAACAGGTCATATTACAAAAACAGCACACAAGGAAACATTTTGTGGACAGAATCTATCCCATTGGCTGGCTCCTCAGGCTGATTACTAAGCTAGGGTCGCTCAGCCTCTGTTCCAGCTGTTTCTCTTCTTCCTTCGATTGGTGGAAACTCTGGGTCAAAGCTGTGGTCCCTCCCCCTCCAGCACAGGTAAAGAACTCCAAGGTATTCATTTTCGAATAGCTTACTTTTATTTTCCATACATATTTTTTCCCAGTTATGCCTGCTTCACTACTTGCTCTTTGCTTGAACTGCGTCCACCTATTTTTAAAATAGCTGGCTATTCTTTTTTTTTTTTAAGGGCCGCACCCACAGCATATGGAGGTTCCCAGGCTAGGGGTCGAATCAGAGCTACAGCTGCCAGCCTACACCACAGCCACAGCCACGCCAGATCTGAGCTACATCTGAACCTACACTACAGCTCACGGCAACACCGGATCCTTAAACCACTGAGCGAGGCCAGGGATTGAACTTTCAACCTCATGGTTCCTAGTCGAATTTGTTTCTGATGCGCCACGACGGGAACTCTGGCTCTGCTACTCTAAGGAAAGGAAGAGGGACTGCCCTGGTAGCTCGGCAGGTTAAGGAGCCCACGCTGTCACTGCTGTGGCACAGCTGGATCCCTAGCCCAGGAACTTCTGTGTGCTGTGGGCACAGCCCCCCCAAAAAATAAAAATAAAAAAAATAAAGGAAGGGAAGGAAGGAACTCTGTTCTCTACCAAAGTCCTTGACAGGTGAATTATTAATTCATTTAGCTTCCTCCGGGAGGGCTTTCGAGACCTGGGTCTTGGTTTCTTCATGAAGGTCACAAATGGCTCCATGAAATGCCACTGAGATGAGTGACAGCAAGCACTGGAGGCACAAGGTATTCAAAAGGTTTCAAAGTAACGCAATGATTCTAAGAGACTGTCAAAACTGTTAAGACAGGTAAATACCAGTAAAGGGGAACTAAGAAATAGTGTAACCTTCAAAGGACACAGTCTATATTCCCCACTTACTGTGTCCTCATCTTGATTTATTTGGATCTATCAAGATTTTTTTAAAGTAATTACTGTACCTTAAAAATACACATGAAATGGCAAGAAATAGGACTATTAGGGTCATTGCCAGCCCATTTCCCATCACAACATCACAACATTAGGAAGAAAGAAAACTTATTATAAAATTTTCCCAGTGGAATTACCAACTCAAGAAACTTTATTTATGTGACGCTTTTCCAAACACCCCTTTAAGGTGAGAAAAATAAGAGGAAGTGAATCTTTTTTTATTAGTGTGGATCAAAGTGCCATTATGCTCTCACTTTAAAAAGAAAGCAACTTTAACCATTAAGGAGAGACTTGCCTTTGATACCTAAGAGAGCCGTGGGTATAATTAAACCAATCATCCACGTGGCTATGACCACTCACCGATATCAGAACACATTCATATAAACAATGCATTTCTTTAAAACCAGTTACTTGGACATGCTTCTTTAGTACACATCTGGCTTAAATGCTATGTTTATGTCTATTTCTTGCCGTACACAATACTGGATGTTTTAAACAACCTCTTTTAGATAAGATGTTGCTCTCCTTCCCTGCATCTGCATGCGGTTCCTAACACCACAAAGTGCAGTCTGCTTCCCCTCCCCTTGCACCCGGGCTGGCTTTGACCACTCAAATGAAGGCGAAAGCAACATCGTGCCAGTTCCAAACCTGGCCTTTAGGAGAAGCAGCATCTTCTGCTTCTTGCTTCCCAGAAGACAGCCACCATGTAAAAAGTTCTGCTGCCTTGGGACTACCGGGATGCGGGGGAAGTCCAAGCCAGCCACAGAAGCCATATGCAGAAAGGTGCCCCAGCAGACATCTGATGGAGGTACCACAAGGTGAGCGAAGAAGTTGCCCTGGACACTCCAGCCCCTTCAGAAATTAAGTAAAGCCGAACGACCCAGCTGAGCCTTGACTAGACTTCAGAATTGGTGGGACAATAAGCTACTGTCCTACGTTACTAGACTTTGGGGCGATCTGTTACTCAGCACTAGATAACTGCAACGAGACTGTAAAAGATTAGGAATATCTCCTAATTAAAGGACTGGAGGAATTCCCACCATGGCGTAGCAGAAACGAATCCGACTAGTATCCATGAGGATGTGGGTTTGATCCCTGGCCTTGCTCAGTGGTCGGTGATCCATCGTTGCCGTGAGCTGTGATGTAGATCACAGACGCGGCTCGGATCTGGCGTTGCTGTGGCTGTGGCTGTGGTGTAGGCTGGGAGCTGTAGCTCTGATTCGACCTCTAGACTGGAAACTTCCATATGCCATAGGTGTGGCACTAAAAAAGCAAGCAAGCAAGCAAGAAAGAAAGGGAGAAAGAAAGAAAGAAAGGGAGAAAGAGGGAAGGAAGGAAAGAAAGAAAGTAAGTATTGGGGAATACTGCCATTTTCATGAAAACGTCTTTCAAATACTAATCACAATATGACATGAGGACAGAAGCACTGAGGGGCTACACTAAGCTGCAGCACAGCCCCTGAAGGGCTTCCACACTCACCCTTCCTTCTGTTCAGTCAACGTCCTGAGATTGGTCAAGTAAGAGAAAGAGAAATGTCTGTTGGACTTTGAGAGTAGTCTTCAGTAGCTTCTCTTCCCCAACATTTTACTGACTTAAGGTCTCAGCAAAAACATCACTCCATCCATCCCTTTACCGGGTACCCACTTGCTACCACCTGAACTAGCAGCTGGAGACACTCAGTTTAATAAAATATAGTTGCTGTTCTTATAGAGCTTACAGTCTGATAACAAGGAAAATGAGGAAATAGATTATTTGAGTGTGAGACGAGGACATCAAGGCAAGGATGCTCAAGTTAAACAACTGCACAGGATGAGTACAAGCTGTGTTTAGTTCAAAAAGGGAGAGAAATGTGAAGATAAATTTACCCTTGGAAAGTTAAACTAGCAAAATGAAGTCGTAATAGATGAGAAAAGCTCTTCGCATAAACACACAAAAAAAACCCCATTAAGTCCAAGCTAAAAATGTATCTTACACCAAAGGCAAAACTGCCTAGAACTCTAATTAAACTCGAAATAAACAGCTCTAAAACCCATCGACCTATAGCCTTGTCAGTGGTTTTACCTGGAGACAGAATGGGCCAACAGAACAGAGCCTGTATGACCAGAGCAGTGCTGTCAGGGTCTTCATCGACACTGAACAGGAAAGGCTGGCACCCACTGGGGCATTCGTGGACACAGCCCCAAAAAGGAGTCACAGTTTGATGCCACCGGCTGCCAAGGCCCTTCCACTTGCAGCCTTTGCTCTGAGTCTAGTCTCACCAACCGATGTGTTTATTTAGATGCCCACTGAGGTCCTCCTTATCAGAGAGGACACACAGCCAGTGATGTATTCTGATCTGCTGAATTCTAGTTCTCAACGCTCATTATTAAATGGTGTTCTGGTTTGTTCTCTTGTAGGGTTGGCTGCTACAAGTCAGTTCCTCTGAGTCCAAGCAACTCTGGCCCTATCAGCCCAAACCCAGTCTCTGTGCTTTGAAAGCTGAGGCCCTGGTGACCTTATAAATCACATCCCATGAGGCCCTGTCTGATAGCTCATCAATCTCAAAGACTCTCCTGCAGACACAGGGCCTTCTTCCCACTACAGGATTATGGGTTCTTTAGAGGACAGGAGACATATCTCTCTATTTGGATCTCTGTGCTAAGTACTCAATAAATGTTTCAAGTACGAATGAACATGGAGATACAAATAGGAACCTACTACCAATCATCCATTACTTGCTAGGGTTTTTTTCCTATTATTTCAGAAAACCCTCTGGTCCATTATGGAAACTGACAAGGGACACAGTTTCTGTTGTGGCTCAGCGGAAACGAATCTGACTAGGATCCATGAGGATGCAGGTTCCATCCCTGGCCTCACTCAGTGGTTTAAGGACCTGGTGCTGCCACCTGGTGCTGCCGTGAGCTGTGGTGTAGGTTGCAGATGCAGCTCAGATCTGGCGTTGCTGTGGCACAGGCCAGTGGCTACAGCTCCGATTCAACCCCTAGCCTGGGCCATTAAAAAAAAAAAGACAAAAAGAAAATACTAGAGCATAAGCGAATGCTCTATTTTAATTCCTCCATATATTTTATGTATTAAAAGTTACATTCAGGTAATAGTCTACTGTATGTGAAATCAGTTCACATTAAATTTCTGTAGTTTTATTTACCCGGCTTATAAGAGAGTCCAAATTGATACCTGGAGATTTATACTCAATAACATTAAAACCTTTCTCAAAAATGAGCTTAACTTTCTTTCTCATGACTGTGGTATTCTTTTCTACTTTTCTATCAACTAAAATCATATTCCTACTAATAGACGCATCTGTATCAACCTTATATAAATCAGCACCAAGTGGACATTCCAAGACCATTGGCCCCATTCCTTTGTTTGGAAGTAAATCATTTCCATTCAACCAAATAAAGCTGGACATTTGCAAACGGAAGGGGGAAAAAACATGCTGCACTATGAAGTGTGATAAGATCTGAAAATTAAATCTAAACATAGCTAGCAACTCAGGCAACTTTTGGGATATAAATTTCACAGCACAAAATATAATTTAAAAATAAAACATGCTTTAACTACGATAATAGACTAAACTATTTCCAGTTCATACTGTTACTTAGGTTAAACACTGGCAGTGCTGGGTGCACAGAAATTCTTAATTGCCTTGGCCAAGTACGGGTAGGAGTCTTAGGAGGCCGTCCTCAAAATTTCATAACTAACTGAAAAGGAAATACAGGACCACAAAAGGGAGAGAAAAAGGTGAAGTCCTCTTCCCAAAGGCTGGGCACTGAGAGCCCAGGCCAATCTTTATGGGGCTCTTTTTTTTTTTTTTTAAAGGCATGAATTGATGAAATGTAGAGCTGCCCCTGGATCTGAATATGAAGGGTACGATTTACAAGTATCTCCAAGTCTAGTTTGGGATGATGAATTTCAAATAGATCCTTCTTTTACTGTGAAAACTTGCTTTAAATGATTCCCTCCAAAAGCTGGGGTTACCTTAGCCATTATGAGCCCTACCTGGAAGGTGGGATGTGGGCCCAGGGAGGCAAAGCCCCCTAAAGAGAACATAGTGAGGTGCCATGTTTCCAAGCCTGGGGCCTCCCGGCACTTCCTGCCCCTCTTCATCATCACTCACGGCTCTTCCCTGATGACCAGCTGCAACCCTGTTTCCTTAGCTTCAGCTGGAACCCCTCTTCCTAATGAATTTCCTGCCCCCTGGCCCGGGCCCTGTCTTCCCCGTCAGGGATGGCCAATACGCTACCTTGACCCCACTGATGCTGGGATACCAGGAAGCTGTTTGCAACCACAGGCAAAGTGAGGCACGCAATTTAATTAAACTTCCTAGAGAAGAATCTGAGAAGTGATCTTGAAAGGGGTTTGACTTGAGCGCCCGGAAACCTGAGCTCTCCTCTGAGCTCTGCCTCTAATGAGCCGGGTAATCTTGGAGGAAGGTTTTAACTTTCCACGTCCAGAGTTTTCTAGGCTCTCTAGGTCTCATCTGTGGTTTAGAAATCCTGTAGTTCCATGGTATTGTAAGTCTCTCCGTCAGAAACGGTTTACGATCCGAGGGCTGCGGACTGCTTTGTGAGAAACTAAAACTTCGAAGATGTCCAGAAAAAAGACGAATACTGTATCTTTCTTTTTGATTTACGACTGTGTTGCCCCACTTACTTCTTTTTAAAATGAAAGGAACTGTTTTATATGTGTTTCTTTCTTTCCTTTTATTTTTTGTCTTTTTTTGCCTTATCTAGGGCTGCACTCGCAGAGTACGGAGAGTCCCAGGCTAGGGGTCTAATCAGCTGCAGCTGCCGGCCTACACCACAGCCATAGCAACGCGGGATTCGATCTGCGTCTGCAACCTACACCACAGCTCACACCAACACAGGCTCTTTAACCCACTGAGCAAGGCCAGGGATTGAACCTGCAACCTCATGGTTCCTAGTCGGATTCGTTAAAAACTGAGCCACGATGGGAACTCCTATATGTGTTTTATATGAAAAGAACTGGATTAAAGGAGGGAAGATTCCCTGTGTGACTTAAATACATTCAGGCCTGAGTATCAACAGAGATGCTCTTTTCTGTCACCATTCCTTTGTTTTTCTAATCCCCTCGACTGATAAGGCACTGGATTTTTTTTTTTCATTAATCACTTTACAACGGGCATTAAACTAAAACAAAGCAACCCTGGTGGGAAGTATGCATACCTACTGGGTGTTTTACAGGACTTTAAGACACTGAATCCAAAGGCCCACCCTTCCCCTGGGACACAGCAACAAAGATCTGGAGACAGCAGCCCAGAGAAGGGGGTGGGCTGTACCCTGAGCCAGCAGTGTGGCTGCACACAGACGGTTCCCCATCTCTCCCATTCAAAAGAGCTGGGAGTGTCCACACTCAGACAGAGAGACAAACATCACGCGCAGCCCAGGAGGGAGCACAGGCTCAGGGCTCAGAGGTGGCTCCTCCTCCTCGGGCATCCTAAGCAGAAGGGCCCAGGGCTCGGGCTCCGAGGGCAGGCGAGGCCACGGCGCGCCATCTGAGCAGAGTGAGAAGCGGCAACAAGGGTGATCCTCCGTCCCTGGTCAGCAGGCATGGCTGCGGGACAGAGAGCGAGGGGGGGCTCCAAGGCCGCTGCCCTCTTACCTCTGAGATGCGCCCTGAGGCCTGGGGACAGCCTAAGTCAGAGAAGGCGTCAGGTGATCTGCTGGAGAGTCCCGCCCACCAGGCCCCTGAGTCCGATCCACCCTCAGGCGGCTTAGCGGCCCACCCCCACCCCCGCCCTTGTAACTCCACATCCAAAGTCTGCACTTGGGTTTATTTTTGAGTCTGTTTTCATGCACCTAGTTGAGCTGCCCCTTCCAATCTTCGAGGGCTTGATGCACTTGTCGGAGAAGAGGACTCGGATTTGCAGAAGCAGGGCAACCATGGGGCGAGGCTAGGAGGGTCTGGGCTCACTGAAGGGAGGCACCTGGCCGCGGCAGGAATCAAAGCCCAGGAGGTCTGGGTAAGACCGGGCTCTTAGGCCGGCATCCTCAGGCCTGGCACAGCTCCCTCGCCAAGGGGTAACCTGTGGGTTGACTTTTTATTGTGCGAGCCGGGCCAAGGATTCTCAACTACTCCCTACTAGAGAGATGACTCCCAGCGCCTCCTCCCTTTTGTTTCTAGGTCCCTTTGAATCTGCTGGAAATGCCCCTGGGTGCATCTGTCTGTACATTAAACAGTTTGGATCCAGCGCAGGATTAAACCTCACTTTCAGAAGAGCTTGGGAACTTGGCCGTGACTTTCTGAGCACAGCGGCAATGGAACGTTTCCAGAGATCTGGCAAATGCCTCGCTTTTGAGAGGATTCGGTCCCAAGCTAGGCTGGAAACCGCAATTCGCCCAGGGCGTTCCCCACATCTCAGTGTGCAGAGCATGTCTTGGCAGCTGACTCACAGTGTTCTATGAAGATCAGACAATTCCATTTCCAGGGAAGCGGTTTCCTGAGGATTTGCAATGTTTAATTTACCGATAATCAAGAAAACAAAGCGTGGAACAAGACGACAGTCTGGACAAAGATTTTCATTTAGGTTTCGTGAGGCATTAAAAAACCAAGAAACTAATTAAAACATGACAAGGTTGGAGCCTTGATGTGGGCACAGAAACAGACATCTCTGCCTGCCCCCACCACCGCCAGCTCCTCTTCACTGGCCTCTGTGTGGTCCCCAGGCTTCCATCTTTAACTGCCTCTCTCTGTTCTCTTGACAGTGTCACTGGGAGAGGTCCAGGACTTTCCCTGCTATGCGTCCCCAGGATATCGTGCAGACTTAAAGGGCTCTTGTGCGAACCTCAGTGCAGCACCCTCCCTGATGGGTGTGCCTGTCTCGCCTCCACCATCCCTCGATCCACTGTCCGCACAGCTGCCTGTCACCTTCCCAGAACTCTCGTTGACAGCACCATGCCTCAGCATAAATTCTTTCAACGACCAAAACTGAGAATTCTGAGACCAAAACACAGGCTTTTTCTTGAAGGACTTTTAGATTTTTTTTTTTTTTTTTGCTGGCGGGTGCATATAAACACGTTTTCTACTCTTCTACTCCCCGGATCCACCACCTTGAGTTATGGCTGTAGGACCTCAAAGAGCTGGTGCTGAGATCCCAAAGCCAACCACCTGCTCTAGACATGTTAAGTGCAATACCACGGATAAAGCACTGTTGCAGCAACTTCGGCAAATGCAAAGGAGAATTTTTCAAAAAAAAACGATGGTTTATCAAACCCAGCACATATGGTTTGTCACTCTCACAGAGATTTTATTTTCTATTTGGGAAGAAATTAATAAAGTCTTTAATTACCATTAACTATAAAAAAGAATCTTAATCAAAAAAAGGAATTATTTTCTATGAATGCTGGAGATACAGTAGAAATAAATCTCCATCTGCTTACAATATCTAAAGATATCTTGGTTCCAGTGTTCCTCTATCAATGCCTGGTAAGTCGTGTCTAATAACCTAAGAAATACACATTAAATCGCACAAACGTGTCCTTCAACCACTCACTGGTTACAAGTATGGTCTGTACTTGCTCAGTTGTACCCACTGTAGAGTTTAGCCATTCTCTCTGACTTACGTATTTATTTTACTTTTAGGGCCACACCTACAGCATATGGAAGTTACTGGGCTGGGCTTAAATCGGAGCTGCAGCTGCCGGCCAATGCCACAGCCACAACAACGCCAGATGCAAGCCGCTTCTGTGACCTACACCACAGCTTGCGACAACGCCGGATCCTTAACCCACTGAGCAAGGGATCGAACCCCCCTGCATCCTCATGGATAACAGTCAGGTTCTTTTTCTTTTTCTTTTTTTTTTTGTCTTTTTGCCTTTTCTAGGGCCGCACTCATGGCATATGGAGGTTCCCAGGTTAGGGGTCTAATCGGAGCTGTAGCCGCCGGCCTACACTAGAGCCACAGCAACACGGGATCCGAGCCGCATCTGCAACCTACACCACAGCTCACGGCAACGCCGGATCATTAATCCACTGAGCAAGGCCAGGGATCGAACCCGCAACCTCATGGTTCTCAGTCGGATTCGTTAACCAGTAAGCCACGACGGGAACTCCAACAGTCAGGTTCTTAACCCACTAAGCTACACAGGAACTTCACCTGTGCCCTATTTAAAATGTGAGCTATACACTATTTTAAAAAAGCAAAGGCGTGCACAGCAGGTTAAGGATCTGGCATTGACACTGCAGCAGCCTGGGTTGCTGCTGTGGCTTGGGTTTGATCCCTGGTCTGGGAACTTCCACATGCTGCTGGCACTGCCAAAAAAAAAAAAAGGTAAAGAAGATTTGAGGAAGATAGAGAGAATGAGAGAGAGCAAAAGGAGAGAGGAAGAAACATGACCTGAGATGGGGAAACATGCTTATGGGATAGATCACCAGATTCATCAAATATCTTTTATTCCACCTGAAGAATCAAATCTTAGATTCACTTATACAGGTAATATTTTTTATGCATATGTGTGTTTTATTTCATCTAGTTATTTATGTAGGTAACCTCATCTCCGTGCTCGGTCAAAAGTTTCCTAAGCACTCCATGGGGCTTCTAACAAAAATCGCATCACACGTTGCCTGTATTGGGGGGGGGCTACTTCCCTCACTGGGCTGCCTTGAGAAAAAATGAAGCAAATATCTAAAGTGCTCTGTAAACACAGAAATCAATCTGACAAGTTTTCACTCCAATGGTTTCTGGAGGAGGCCCCACCGCTCCCTGAGTTACCCAGCTGCTGGGGCCCTGAGATATGGTATTCTGTACGAAGCCCTAGCCCCACAACAGGACACGACAGTTGTGTCCCCTGGAGTTGCATAGCGTGGGGCGGGGCCCAGGCCACCCTCCACTCAAGCGTAGGCTCCTCTGCTTATAACAGGGCGTGGGGACCCAGAGGGACGCCAATGGGCAGAGAGGAGGCCAGAGCACCCCCAGGTACTTGTCAGCCTGGCCTCACTGCTTACAGCCAGGTCGTCCTATTCTAGAAGCCTGCCACCTTCACTGAGAAGGGATGGAACAAATCAAGCTTAATTATAGGTCCTTCCATATATTTCGGGGTTTGCTGATTGCGAATCTGATTGAGAAGCTGTTTCTCAAAAGTAATCTCCCCCCTCACCAGAAGCACACTGAACTGGCAGTTTCAAGGCTGATATTCCTTTAAGTTCGGTGAGCTGAACAAAAAGGTTTTAAACTGAGGAACAAATAATCAATGTTGTTAAATCACTCTGTTGCTGTTGCAGCTCTAATAAGAAAGGTTACACTATATATCTTCCGAGGACCTGAAGGTCTATCTCAGGTTTAGATTAAATGTTCAAGATAGACATAGGAGGAGCCAGAAGTCACTTTATATTTTGGCTGTGCCTCTTTTTTTTTTTCTTTTTGTCTTTTTGCCTTTTTTATGTAGAGCCGCACTCGCGGCATATGGAGGTTCCCAGGAGCTGTAGCTGCCGGCCTTCGCCACAGCCACAGCAACGCAGGATCCGAGCCACGTCTGCAACCTACACCACAGCTCACGGCAACGCCAGATCCTTAACCCACTGAGCAAAGCCAGGGATCGAACCCGCAACCTCACGGTTCTTAGTCGGATTTGTTAACCACTGAGCCACGAAGGGAACTCCTGGCTGTGCCTCTTGCATGTAGCAGTTCCCGGGCCAGGGATAGAACCTGAGCCACAGCAGTGGCAACACCAGATCCTTAACCCACCGAGCCACCAGGGAATTCCATAACTTAGTTCTTATTTCAGCTTGATTTTATATTCAGAAGACCTGGTAGTTGGGCTGAACGTTTTTACATGTATTAATTTTCTGAATTTCCATCAAACTATTCGACGCTCTGTCACATGTCAATTCACCCAGCCTGTGAGTTGTCCAGTTGCCTATGCTCCACGCTGCTCACCACCCACTCCACCTGCAGGCTCTCAGAGACGCCCCTTCTCCCAGTGCCACCTTCCATGCCCCCCGCTGCCCCGCCCCAAGCATCCTCTTGTACTTTCTCTTCCTATCCACCATCCCCCTGTGAGCACTCCCCCCATCAGCCATGAATCCCAGGGACTCAGGTCCCTCACTCTTGGGACTGGCAGTTTCCCCCCAACTTTGCCACCTTAACGCTCATCCTTTGTTCTCGCTCTCTGTTCTCAAGCTGTTGACATTCCCAACGAGGCTGATTTCATCAAAATCTTAGGTTGATGATTCTCATCCACTCTCCCCCCCTCCCCGCTTCCTTCCATTCAACAAATATTTCTTGAATTCCCACCTTGTGCTATGTGTTGTGTGCTCAGGAAACACCAGTGAATGTGACTGAGATTCCTGGCCTCACAGAGTTCACATGAATAAACAAAAACACGGGACCATGTCAGAAGCAAGTTAGTGATATGGTGGGAAAAAAAAAAAAAAACAGAGCAAGGTAAAGAGAAGCAGGAACTCCAAGAGGGGCGGACGTTACAAGGGTGGGCAAGGGCCCCACTGAGAAGTAAGAGTTGGAGAAAGGCCTGAAGGAGGTGAGGGGGGCTGGGTACAGAAAGCTCCAGGCAGAGGTGACGGCCTGAGAAAAGGCTCGAGGCTGCCTGGAGGGACAGAGGAGCCAGCATGTGGCTGCAGCAGGGGGTGGGGAGGCTGGGGGACAGAAGGAGACAAAAGTCCACTGACGGCCTCTGAACACAGGAGTCAGGTCCCCGGACCTACCAGTTAAATGTATGGGGTTTTTGTGAGGCTTTTTTGGTCTTTTTTTTTTTTTCCAGGGCTCCACTGAGGCATATGGAAGTTTCCAGGCTAGGGGTCGAACTGGAGCTACAGCTGCGGCCTACACTACAGTCACAATAATAACATGGGATCCAAGCCGTGTTTGCAAACTGCATCACAGCTCACGGCAATACTGGGTCCTTAACCCACTGAGCGAGGCCAGGGATTGAACCTGCAACCTCGCGGAAACTAGTCAGGTTTGTTACTGCTGAGCCACGACAGGAGCTCCTCAATTTACTTTTTAATAGGTCACTCAGGCTACTCCGTTAGGATGGATAGGAGGGGGGCAAGGATGGGATGTGGAAGACTCGACAGGACTGACCAAGGGGAGAAAGGACGAGAGCTCTGGCCATGGCTACCGCAGCGAGGCTGTGACTAAATGACCCTCTCTGTCAGCCCTCCCAGGGCCAAGCCCCAGAGCCAGCTTTCCAAGCCCTCCTGACCTCCCCCAGGCTGCCCTTCA
>PVHT020000119.1:2920446-2940550 GCA_004024745.2 Catagonus wagneri
CACACGCTCCTCCTTCACCCCCAGAGTCCCCCCGGCCCCCGGCAACACCCCCCCCCCGACACACACCATATCTTGTATGTCCAATCTCTTCCTCCTTCCTGGACTTCCCTTCCCAGCTCGATCCCTCGTCTTCCAACCCTGATTAAGCCTCGTGTCACTGCTCTGAGTCACGATGAGGCCATCTCTCTGTTACATTCGCCAGTAACCTCCGTGCCCCATCCACTCACTGCCTCAGCCCTGGCGAGAAACTGTCATCGCAGGCAATGGTGTCCCAGCCCGCAGCTCTGGGGACACTCTCCACGGCGCCGGCTGAGTGCGTGACCATCTGCTCTTTCCAGCTGCCTTCTTCAGACTCCTCTCAGCGCCTCCCAGGGCCCCACAGCCTCCCGGTCCTCCTCCCACTTTCTGTCTCTGACCCCCACCCCCTTCCTGCCGGTGAGGGTGCTCCCCCAGACTCTACACTTGCGGCCTCTCACGCTCTTGGCCTCTTGGGCCACTGTCTCGCATGTCTGCAGATGAGCCTGGATCAACAACCCTGGCTTCTCTCTTAGGCTGGACGTCTGCATTCCCAGCCACTTAAAGGACTCGGCACCTGGACGTCCCACTATCTCAAATTTAATATTCCAAGAATAAATTCCCAGGGGACTCATTTTGTCCTGATATTGGTCACATTCTCCTTCTTAGTATTAATCTGATACCTCCTCTCCTAAGTTTTGAGCAATCTGAAAGCAGGAACTGTGACTTATATTTATATTCCTCAGAATCCCAGGAGGCTGAGCCTTTGCACAAGGAGGATAACTATAAACTACAGGCTAAAGAAATACACTCTTCAACTTGCGGATCAGTGTGATCCGAAAATAAGCTTTTCTTTTTAAGATATATTCGATCATAAAAGAATCACCTGTCATTGGAGTTCCCATTGTGGCTCAGAGGTAAAGAATCCAACTAGGATCCATGAGGATGTGGGTTTGATCCCTGGCCTTGCTCAGTGGGTTAAGGATCTGGTGCTGCCGTGAGCTGTGGTGTAGGTCACAGATACAGCTCAGATCTGGCGTTGCTGTGGCTGCGGTGTAGGCCGGCGGCTATAGCTCCGATTCAAACCCTATCCTGGGAACTTCCACATGCCATGGGTGTGGCCCTAAAAAGCGGGGAAAAAAAGAATTACCTGTCACTGTTTTCTGTAAAAGGCACTACTTGAACTAAAATTAAAATCCTGATCCCCTGAAGGTCTGGCCAATGTCAATTCAGAAACGTTATTACTATTATCATCATTATTATCTTTTTAGGGCCACACCTGTGACATATGGAGGTTCCCAGGCTAGGCGTCGAATCGGAGCTATAGCTGCTGGCCTACACCACAGACACAGCAACACAGGACAAGCCGCGTCTGTGACCTACACCACAGCTCACGGCAACGCCGGATCCCCAACCCACTGAGCAAGGCCAAGGATCGAACCTGTGTCCTCATGGATAGTAGTTGGGTTAACCAATGAGCCGTGACGGCAACTCCAGAAATATTATTTATCCAGATTTTTCAGTAGGTTCAATGCTAGACATGAACCAATATATCAAAAACCACAACAGTCATGGAAACTGACGTTGTTTGTTGCTGAATGCAAACTGATAAAAAGTTTTGAGGAATTTGATCAAAAGAACACTTTCCAATAAAAAGCTCAAAACGAGGTGCTGAGATTACTTTTTGGCAGCATATAACACAAAGCAAGTACAAAACATTGTGAAAAGAGTTTCTTTCTTTTTTTTTTTTCTTTTCAAAAGGACAGATGGGAAATGAGATGAGGAACTTCCAGGCCCTTTGTAGGTGGCAGGGCCTGGTTTCCTTTTCAGGTCAGTGGTTTGTAGATCGTTATCAGTCTTGTGTAAGCAGAAGAGGAAAAGAAGCAGAGGAAAAATAAAATCAGGATGTTATTTAAAGGGAAATGGATTAACCACATTTTTCTATACAACGCTGAGAACACTCTGGGATTCTCCCGTATATACTGAACATTTACATATACAAAAGTGAAAATTTCTAGAATTTCCAGTTTATTAATAATTTCCCCATTTTTCCTTTTAAATCCCTTTGCTAAAGAGATCTGACGTTGATAATACATCAGGAAATATCAGTAGGAAATGCACCTGAGAGTCACTCCTCACCCTGACTTCTTGCGTAACTTTCAGGAAGCCAACAAGTTCACATTTGTACAGCACAGAAATCCAGTAACAATCCACTCTTAAAAAAAAAGTGGTATAGTACCTGTAACACAAAATTAACATCACAACAACTTTTAAGAGTACAGTTTAGTGGTATGAAGAATATGCTCACTGTCATACAGCCATCACAATCATCTACACACAGAACTCTTTTCATCTTGAAAAAGTGAAATCTGTTCCCATTAAACAATGAGCTCCCCATTCCCCCTCCTCTAACTTCTGGCAACTACCATTCCTTTCCCTCTCTATAAATGTGACTACTTTAGGTAGCTCATATAAGTAGAACCAGACAATATTTGCCCTTTTTTCACTCATTTCAATTAGCAGAATGTCCTCGAAGTTGACCCATATTGCAGCATGTGTCAGAATTTCTTTCTTTTTTAAGGCTGAATAATATTCCACGGTACATACATACATATACTATTTATCCATTCACCCATTAACAACACTTAGATTGTTTCTATCTTTTGACTATTGTGAATAATCTCACTAGAAACACGTGTGTACAGCTTTTTTACTTTTATTTTTTTTTTACTATTTACTACCTTTCCATAGTCTCTCACATTACAAAATTGAACAAATATTAATAAGCTATGTAACAAGCCTGGATACAAGAAGCTCAAAAGACAGCTATAAGTTTAGTCAGTTGATGGCAGCAGTTAAGGATGTAACCACCAATAGTACCATCTGGCAAAGGACTTCCACTTGAAGGAGGAAAGCTTTGACTGGGAATTCACAGGACTTTTCTCCCACTCCAGACTCGTACCCCCAGCAACAAACCCTATCGCTCTTTTTCAGAGAACCTGGACGTCCTTAAGGGCTGGCCAACACCAACGAACGTCTTCTCATGACCTGTACAGAGAATTCTCACTAAGCACACCGACAAGTTCGGGAAATTATCCTTTTGAAGATACTTGACAACATTTTGCAGCAAATTCTTTTATTTCAATAGGTAACTAATGTTTAACTACAAAGGAGAGGGTCGCAAACCAGCCTGCCATGCTCTTTGCTCATTGTCTGACCCACTGCCTAACCAACTTGCTTTTTTCCACGTGAAGTAACATACGTGCCCCCGATCCAATCTGTTCCCTCCACCTGTAATAACACCAAAATAATTCTGCTCCTGTTCTGCCTTAAAAAAAATCAGGGACAGAAGGAATCTGTGGCATCACTAAGGCATCTGGCTCAATCAACTAACTAGACAGTTATTAAAATCATCAAGATAATTTAGCAAGAAAGCACGTGGCCTTACCGGATTGGAATACAGAGTCTCCTAGAGAACAAATAACAGTATCCAAACTTCAGTGGGGCCCATCACAACTGTTGTGATGGGGATCAAAGCTGAAATTCGAGCGCCCCAATCTTTGAAAAAACTTCCCCCAAACAGAACTCAACACTTGTTCAGAAAGCTCCCATTGTGGCTCAGCGGTAACAAAGCCCGACTAGTATCCATGAGGATGCAGGTTCAATCCCTGGCCTCATTTAGTGGGTTAAGGATCCGGCGTTGCCATGAGCTGTGGTGTAGGTCGCCAACACGGCTCGGATTCCGAGTTGCTGTGGCGGTACTGCAGCAGTAGCTCTGAGCCAGTCCCTAGCCAGGGAACTTCCATAAGCTGCAGGTGCAGCCCTTTAAAAACAAGGTTCTTTGTTCATTCAATCTTGGTCAGCAGACCATCAGTGAGTTCTCTGCCATTCCTAGAATATTTGTGTCTGGTATCCCCAGAGAAGCTACAGGAAAAAAGGGACAAAGGAGTTTTTCTCAAAGTTTGAATCATCTGTTTCTACAACTGCTTAAACACCCAGGTTCCTTGTCCTTAAGATCCAAGATGAAACTAAACTGCCTGTAGCATATTTCTTTGGTTTCTTTGCTTCTTAAGCAGTTTTACCTCAGGGCTGCCAATACGATTTTGCACTCTAGGCTGCAGAACTAGAAACAACTTTGTTACTCTAACTGATACGGAGAATACATACTTCACACTCACAGAAACTTGAGATAACCCTGAGCTTCCTCAGGACACACTACAGGAAAAACCTGTCATCATGGAGTACAATTTGTAATCATCTGATTTAACTTCTCTTGCTAACCAATCTGTTGCCAAGACCATAAGCAAAAGTCATCATTCTGGGGCTTCCATTGACTCATCCTTTGGCTGGGTAATCTATTCCTGTAATGAAGTTTTCAAAGCATCATATTTGGGGACATGATCTGAAACCATTTATCAGTGGAACACACTTTGGCAACAGCATCCCACTATTGGTCAATTTCATTTCCATGGCACTACTTATTTCTCAGGAAAGAACCGAAGAATAATAATTTTTTCCACACGTATCTCTAGCAAGTTAGAAAGAAAAAGAGAATATTTGTGAACATTCTCACCTTTGTTGTAAACTGGAAGCTCTTAAATTTGGTGTGAAAAACTTCAAGGAATATAACTTAACAAATATTATTAACATGGAAGTTTCTAGGGACAATTCAGTACATGAAGAACTGTGTATACATAGCATGTTATGTTCTGGGGAGTGGGATTAAAAACAAGGCGGTGGGGAGGCTTTTAATGTCAAGTGTTTCAACAGTGCTTGTTTGTTTGTTACAAGTACATACTAGTTTTTAAAATTAAACCACAAAGAATCAATGAAGCTTTAAAAAAATAAAATAAGGCGGCTTAACTCACAGAAGACAGGTCTTGGATGCTCACAGCATTAGGCAAAGAAGAAGGAAGAGCCAAGGTTAAGTCCCGGGAGAGCAAGGGCAGTAACCAGAATGGCTAATAGACTGGGGTGACTCAGGGTGCCCAGCACCTTGTGTCATTGGGGTTCTATTACTCCTCAAGCTCTGGTGGGTCACTTAGCCACAGGCCACAATCGGAAAGGCTTCAAGCAGCAATCCAGAGAGCAAGCAGGTCCCAGCAGAATCCTCTGCTGGAAGCCACTGAGCTCCCAGAAAGAGCACCTGTCATTACAGCAGTGAGGTAAATGTCAGGACCTCCAAGCCCTTCGCTGTGAGTCCACACGCAGCTCAGAGCCCCACTCAAGGCAGTGCCCTTGAAGGATGCATGACAGAATCCTCCGCTGCTCCCTGGCAAATCCCATCCTTAAGACTCTAAGGCATTAGGCAAAGCCCCTAAATTCCTTTTCAAACAAATTTCCAAAGACATAGGAGGCACTTGCGTTCACAAATGCCAGAATCGGCCCAGGGTATAGAATATCTGTTCAAGATAAAAGACACATACTTGAAAAATATGTTATACATGTATGTGTTTTATATATATGCATGTATTTGCAACTATGCATATGCATATATACATATATACAACACATATTCATATCTGCATGCACACATATATGAATGCAAAAATACCAATAAAATCAACTCATAAAGGATTGCATAACAATAACTTTTCTCTCTTAAATAATATCTCTTTTCAGCTTTCAAATTTCCTAAATTAACTAACCAAACCATAAATTAAGAGATGGAAAAGAACTGTGTAAAGATGAATCACACAGCTCTGCTCACAGACACTTAGAAACCATCTACCTGAAAGTCATCATAAGGGAAGAGCAGCATCTCCCTTAAACAGTCATTCAGGATCTGTGTCTTCTTCTGGACGATGACATTTTCATAGTCGAGTGGCTCAATTAGCTTTGGCTTGGCCTAGAAGGTGAAAAGACAAGCAATTTATTTATGTATTTATGCCTTTTTTTTTTCTTTTTTTAAGGGCTGCACCTGCGGCACATGGAAGTTTCCAGGCTAGGGGTCGAACTGGAGCTACAGCTGCTGGCCACAGCCACAGCCACACAGGACCTGAGCTTCGTCTGCAACCTACATCACAGCTCACAGCAATGCCAGATCCTTAACCCACTGAGCGAGGTCAGGGATCGAACCCACATCCTCATAGATACTAGTCAGGATCGTTACCCCTGGACCGTGACGGGAACTCCAAGGTAAGCAATTCAAACACTCTTATAGATAAATGCAACTTCTCAAGACTAAAGAACTTTATACGTCCTACTCTATGCTTTTGTATTTTCCAACTTTTCCACAATGAAAGTTTGTCAGTTGCTGTCAGGAAGAATCAGAAACAAAAGACACAGGTTGTTTTCAAAGGCACAGGAGACACATCACGGTCCTCATGCTCATTCGGTTATTTAAGCACACAAGAGGCTGTGGAGCCTGGTGGAACTTCCAGTAACATCCTGGGTCATCCCTGAACAGGTCAATCCCTTCTAAGCTTTAGGCTTTGCCAGAGCATCCCTGTTTGGGGGCCCAGCCACGATCTGCAGTGCTCTAACCGGGTGCTCTAGCCATGACCATTTTTCCCAGCCCTGGGCTTAAAGCACCCATCCACTCCCATTTTACAAAAGACCCTGCGGAACTCATCTCTGAGTCTCTATTCCGAACTACCTGTACACTTACACGGGCAATACCTGAACACAGAGAAATGTGAGCTGGACCCAAACAGGCAGGCAAGGGGGTAAGCACTTAAAGCAGGGCTGTGGGTGACTCCCTGGAATGACCTTCCCTGGCATCCACTAAGCAGAAGGAACAGGCAACGAGCAAGTGGGGAAGAAAAGGGAGAATGTGCCTTTGCTAGCTATTTCTAGTTAGGCTTCTCAGTAAAAATCACATCTATTTCTAGTCATTGCCACAGTGTTCAGTGATCACTTCCCACACGCGAGGCACTAAGTGGCTAGGCTGAGGATAAAGATACATAGTCAACTAACTACAGCACAGTATGCCAAGCATGAAAATAGGCAGGCACACACACAGTGTCATCAAAAGTAAACTCATTATATCAATAGTGACTGTGAGATTATTTTTGAAGCTATTAATAAAAAAAAATCATCTGATATACATAATTTAAACAAATTCTATACATAGTAAAGTGACAATATATATGAAATATATTAAAGGCACATGGTACGTGGCATCTCAACTGGGAACTGTGACTAAGACTATGTGTTCCCAAAATCTGTCTCCTTTCCTTGCGAACACAGATGGATGGATTGCACTTCCCAGCCTCCCCATGCTCAGGTGTGGTCATGTGACTCTCTTCCAGCCAATGGCATGTGAGTGGAAGGGATGTGGCCACTGCCAGGTCCGGCTCATAAAAGCCTCTGCTATAGACTGAATGTCTGTGTACCCCAAACTCACATGTTGGAACCTAATCCCTAAGTACATTGGGAGCAGGAAATGGGGCCTGTGGGAGGTGATTAAGTAGTAAGCGTGGAACCCTCATGAATGGAATTAGCGCCCTTATAAGAGAGACCCCCCCCCTCCAAGAGCTCTTTCGTCCCTTCCCCCACACGAGGACATGGCAATAAGGCAGCCGTCCACAAACCAGGAAGTAGACCTTCACCAAACGCTGAATCTGCCGGTGCCTCGATCTTATTAGACTTGCCAGCCTCTGGAACGATGAGAAGTAAACGTCTGTTGTTTTAGCCCCCAGCTAGCTGAGACAGCCTCTCTCCCCTGCTCCCCTCTGCTCCCCTCCACCAGCAGCGTGCACAGGACCCAGCAGTGGACACGGGAGGCAAGGAGAAGGTGGAGCCCCAAGATGAAAGGTGGATCGTGAACCACCCTGCAGAAGGCTGCCTGCTTAAAATGAGCACTGAAATAGCCTGTGAACAAGAATTAAAGTCTATACTTTAAGCCAATGAGGTTCTCAAGTTTTTAATGAAGCAGGTAGCTTCCTCTGCCTAATATAAGTATGAAATGCCCATATTTAACTTCAACTACTTGATCTGAGTAGACTCTACAAAGGTGTTACGCTGAGAAAAAAACACAGGGCCCAAAAGAGTGTGCAATTATTATAAATGGGTAAAATACATGTTTGTGGACAGAGCTTAAAGATATGCAAAATCAAAAGATTAAAGTATTTTCCTTCCTGGAAAATACCTGTGATGTTAAACTGTTTTTACCTTCAAAAGAGGCCATAAAAAGATTTATACAAAGTAATTACTTTAAAGAACACAGAAAATCATAAAAACATCCTCTAAAATATTGTAATTCTACTTAAATAAATCATGTGTTCCTTTATTTTAGTTTGCTATGCTGTATATAGTAAGTAATCAGTCCACAGGTACCTGCTGGCAAAATGGAAGAATACCACAATTAGCAACATTTTCCCTGGGAACGAGGGCTATATTACTAATAAAACCAAAGAGGCACATAGCTTTCCACAGCAACAGAGCTCAGGATTCTGACCATTAAACTTCCATTACAAAGAGGTCAGATGGAGAGAGACTGCAGGATGCTGCGCTCCCCCTGCCTCGCACAGCATGCAGCACACGGCTGTGGCCCGGGACACCAGAGCAGGAACCTCCACAGGCAGAATCCTTAGCTGCGTGTCCCCTTCCTGATCCCTCACACTGGGCATCGGCTCCACCCCCTCCAGGCCACAAGGTAAGGTCCAAGTGCTTTGTCAGAAAACTGCCCCAATGTTAGCCCTCCTATGGGAGAGTGCTGCCAGACACCACAGAGAAAGGGATTTTTCTCAGTCCCCAGTGTTCTGGGGGTTATTTTTCTTCTCTATTCTATTCTATTCTACTTTGCTCCTACAGCCCAGCAGCCACTGGGGTTTTTTGGGAGAGACCCTGGGGTACACAAACACACACACGCCCCACCCCACCCCACCCCAGAAGTTGCATAGGCTACCCAGCAGGTGGTTTCCAGCCCTCCAGCCCACAGCATCTCAGCAAACTTCTCCACCTCCTCCGACCAAACCAGGGCCACACTCCCTCCACCGAGGCCTGAATCTTGGCCTTGAGTGCAGGGACGTAGGGTGGGGGGGCCAGGGGCCCTTCCAAGTTTGTTCTTTCCTTGGGTCTCTCTCCCTAGATAGGCTGGCCTTGGATTTTTAGAGCAGGGGCTGGCAAACATTTTTCCATGAAGAGCCAGAAAGTAAGTATTTCAGCTGACATACACTTCCTGTCATAGCTAGTAAACTGCCACTGCAGAGCAAAAGCAGCCATAGACAGTAAGTCAACAAATGGGCATGGCCGTGTGACAATAAAACTGTAGTTCCAAAACAGGCAACACGGTGATACATGTCAATATCTTAATAAAACTCAGGGTGGGGAGGGCGGGGGCAGGAGTGCAACGACTGGATTTGGCTCGAGGGCCACAGCCTGCTGAGCCGTGCTTTAAGAGTTACTTTACTCCCTAAGTAGCCGATCCCCTTTTACCAATTTAAAAATGCTTTATATTAACTTTCCATCAGTTCAATCAACTGATATGTTTCCTGTCTCTGAACTGACACAGATAATATGTTTACATCTTCTTAAATGCATTTAATGACATTTCTCACAATGTGATTGAACTTGCATTGTTTAAATGTTTAATAAAAGAAAACTAAAAACTTATAAATCAGTTGTGCTATTTGGCACACCAAATTACACTTTTATTAATCACATGAATTGTTTTCTCCTGAAGGTATCTTGGCAGTATTTTTTTTTGGGGGGGTGTACTTGCAACATACGAAGTTTCCAGGCCAGGGATCAAATCCGCGCCACATCTGTGACCTACACCATAACTGCAGCAACACTGGATCCTTAACCCACTGCGCCAGGCTGGGAATCAAATCTCCAGCTCAGCTGTGACCCAAGTTGTTGCAGAGACAATGCTGGACCCTTAACCCACGGAACTCCATTTTGGCAGTATTGCTTTTTTTTTTTCTTTTTTCTTTTTAGGGTCACACCCACAGTATATGGAAGTTCCCAGGCTAGGGGTTGAATCTGACCTACAGCTGCTGGCCTACACCACAGCCACAGCAATGCCAGATCTGAGTTGCGTCTGTGACCTACACCACAGCTCACGGCAACGCCAGATCCTTAACCCACTGAAGAGGGCCAGGGGGCAAACCTCTGTCCTGATAGATACTAGTTAGGTTCATTTCCACTGAGCCACAACAGGAACTCCCATCTTGGGAATATTTAATGTAATGTACATAATATGATTATCTTGCTTTCTGTGCTACTGTTAACTTTCAAGGTGTTTTCACGCAAATGATGACACTTGATCCACTATGAAATTAATTAAACAAGGAGGCCATAAGTCTGAGGTGGCTCTAATGCCGTAAGTGGCAGCCTACGTAAGCAAACCAAAATGTAAGCGTGTAAAAGCCTCAGGGTTGTGAAATCAAAATGCTAAGGACAACCAAGCACAGTCGGCCAGCAGGGCTATGCCTAGAGCCAATCGATAATTTCCTTTCTTCGCTTCTGTCCTTTTCTTTATATTCGTCTCTCCCCGGCAACTCCCCCTAGAACACTCCCAACCGCTGGGAACTGGATGTTGCCCAATTCAAACAGATTTTTGCTCAAACTCTTAAAATGTTTAATATGGCTCAGTTTATCATTTGACGCCCCACCAGAAGGTAGGCATGGCAGCATCACTCTGTCTGACCGAGGCTAGAAACCAAGGACCCCAAGTTTAAGTGGACTGTGAAGCGCCTCACCCCCCCCCCCCACCCCGCCCAGGAACCCGCAGACTGGACTGGAACACAGGCTTCTGTCTTTCTTCTCCAGGCTGCCTTGTTAAGGGTCTGGGCTCACCGAGTGTTGGATAACCACATGGAACGTTAAGAAGCCAACATTTCTGATAAAGACTGATGGTGCATGAGAACCAGGAAAGCCCAAAGAGGAACAACATAAAGGAACCCCATGGAAGAATAACACATCTTCTCTGGGCTCCAGGACTGGACATTGAAATTTGTACAAACCCTTAAGTCACTCAAGGAAATGACCCCTGGGGACCTGCTTGGGCAGGGGTCTTCAGCAGCTGCAAGGAGCACTGTCACAGACAGAACCCTGACGCCGAGGAAAAGGGGCCCTGAGAGAGCTACCCACCTACTACCTAAGTTAAGAACAAGGCAAAAAGCTCTTGCTTCAAGCACAAATAGCTGGCACGAGGCCTCCCTTCTACACATGGTTTTAGGAGGAAAGAGAAACTAGCAAAGGGAAAAGGCTGAGAATGGAGAATGGTGAAGGAGGAAGGGAAAAGGAGACGAAGGAGATGGGATAGGAGGAAGAGACAGAAGTGACAGCTCTGGACGAGGGAGGCAGAAAGGATGCGGAGATGGAGGAAACATAAGGACAAGGTAAAGACAGAAAAAGAAGAAAGAAAGAACCGACAGGGAGAGGGGCCTGGAGACTTGCGGGGCCTGTGGGAAGTCACACCTCTGTATCTACCAAACTGTGGGTTAGGAGCACAATCGCCTATTTTCCTTTCTCCTCTTTAAACTGATGAGTCACTGGTTACAGCTGTTCACTGTTCTTCAGCGCCACTAAGCTTTTCCAGCTGGTCACGCAGGTGGGGGGACAGCCCACCAGGGGAGGAAACGGGCCTGCAGCATCACTAGTGACAGGAACGTCACACTAACAGAAAAATGAAATTAGGCTAATTACCAGACTGCCAGTCCCCTACTCCTGCTTTAGAAGAAAATGGCTTAGCACAGATCTGACACAAGGCCTGGGCTTTAAAGTCATCTCAACGCTTGTTAAGTACAAAGCTTCTCCTGGAGACGTAACTCCAAGAGCACTGGGCTGCAATCTTTACAGCCGCACAGCTGTGAGACTGATGAAAGAGTGTGGAGTCAGCGACAGAGACAGCAGCGATTTATGGGACAGGGAATCTTTTTTTTTTTTTTTAGGGCCTCATCTGTTGCAAATGGAAGTTCCCAGGCTAGGCACAGAATCCGAGCTGCAGCTGCCAGCCTACGGGACAGCCACAGCAAGGCCAGATCTGAGCCACATCTGCAACCTATGCTGCGGCCTATGGCAGTACTGGATCATTAATCCACTGAGCGAGACCAGGGATCGAACCCACATTCCTCAAGGATACCAGTCAGGTTCTCAACCTGCTGAGCCACAATGGGAACTCCACGCACTGTGCTGCTTTTATAGTATGTAAACAGTGTAACTCAATCTACACACAAGTCCTTCCGTTTTCTCCATTTGGAGGTTAAAAGTCTTTATCAATAAACATTCTTTTCTCGGCTATTGTGAAATCAGATAGGAAAAAGACTGTGGTACTTTCTGTCCATAGCAGTGGTTCTCAAAGCCGGGTCCAAGGAACAGCACTGTCAGCCTCACCTGGGAAGCAGACACAGGTGTCAATTCTGCGGCCCCATTCCAAACCTGAACCAGAAATTCCAGGGGTGGAGACCACACGTGAACAAGCTCTCCGAGGGATTCTGAGGAAGCCCTGGTCTCTCGTGATGCCCCAGGATGCGCTGTAGTTTGTAAATTCAGGGATGAACGAGGAACCAGCCCAGCGCTGAGCTCCTTAACTACCTGTATCATTGGGGTACAGGCCCCTCTGAGACCCTGGGCCCCAAACCCCCAGAAGGGTATGTACACACTACTTTTCAAAGTTCATATTCCGTCTTGGGGGGAGGGTTGTTCTTCCCTGGAGAACGGCCATGGAACTGGGCCGAGGAAAGCCTGGACAAGCCGGGGAGTCAGGCTGGTGAGCACCTACCAGCTCCGTGAGAGGGGCTAGCACCGGTAAAGGCGGAGCAGGGGAGGAGGTGGCGCCAACTGCCCTCCCTAGGCTGCTGCTCACAGGAAGTGAGCTCAGTTTCCTCTCCCTTCCCCAAGGAAGTGCTGCGGGAAGCATGAGAATTCTGCAGGCGGGCAAGCCTTTGAACTCCTTGCCTGGACAGCGCGGCCCGCCCTGGGCAGGCAGATATGCGGGTTCCAGTCACATCGCTAACCCCGGGGGCCCACGACACAAGCAGTGCGGTTGGCTGTCTGACACGCCTGCTCCTGTCACCGCTCATACTTCCACACCTGTCACAGTCTTCCAGCCCCTCAGGCAGTGGCCCACAGAGGTTTTATTTTGGCAGCAGAATCTAAAAAATAAATCTGACATAGGCAGAGATGCCAAAAAAGTTAAAGCAGAGTTGCTCCAGCCCCAGGGCGTGCAGTGCATGACCAAATAACTGGGGCAGCACCTCGACCCATTAAAAGGGTAGCCTGTCTGTCCTCTGACCACTGCATCCTGCTTAGCTGCAGTCCTAGGGGACAGTTCCTTCTGCCCTGGATTGAAATGACCCATGAACAGGAGTTTCCGTTGTCGTTCAGCGGGTTCAGAACCTGATTAGTATCCATAAGGATACAGGTTTGATCCCTAGCCTCGCTCTGTGGGTTAAGGATCCAGCGTTGCCGTGAGCTGTGGTGTAGGTCACAGATATGGCTCAGATCTGGTGTTCCTGTGGCTGTAGTGTAGGCCAGCAGCTACAGGTCTAATTCGACCCCTAGCCTGGGAACTTCCATATGCCGTGGATGCAGCCCTAAAAAGACAAAAGAAATGACCCATGGACAGCTCATCTCCTCCACAGTTAGTGCCCCAGGACAGGGCCAGGTCTCCTTATCTCTGTGTCCCTAGCATCTAGCCCAGGACCTAAAGACGCAGTGACTGTGGGGTTAAAACAGCTTCATGCCCCTCACCCGCACCCCTCTCCAGGCCCCATACATGTCCCTGCAGAGTTTCATTGTTGCCTCGCATCTTGGTTTAGGAATCTTTACAGAAACATGGCCCACTCTGTCAGTAAACCCAAGGTCATGGAGGTATGGAGTGACATGGAGGTACCACACAAGGAACCATACTGCCCGCCATACAGGCGCGTGCCAAGGTGCTTGGACCAGAACTGCTTGCAGGTACTGAGGTTAGTCATTCACTGCACAAACTGAGAGTGCCCCCAAATCACACTGCTCCTATAGGAAAGAAACCCACTAGAGGTCTGCCCAATCCTAAAAGTTCACAGGATCTTACCAAAGCTGTCAAAGTTAGAAGAAACTCTTCCAAACTATGACAAATAAAGTACAAATTTTGATTAATCTTGCTACAGGAAAGATTGAATGATCTATTCTTTCTTTCTCTCTCTCTCTCTTTTTTATTGTCCTTTTAGGGCCACACCCATGGCATATGGAGGTTCCTAGGCTGGGGGTTGAATTAGAGCTGTAGCCACCGGCCTATGCCACAACCACAGCAACACCAGATCTGAGCCAAATCTGCTACCTATACCACAGCCCACGCAACACTGGATCTTAACCCACTGAACCAGGCCAGGGATCGAACCTGCGTCCTCGTGGATACTAGTCAGATTCATTTCCACTGAGTCACGACAGGAACTCCCGAACGATCTATTCTTGTGACACAGAATGATAATATGAAGTTAGGGTCTTATGACGAGGTGACAGGAGTATAAAGCCAAAAAACGTCTGGGATAAAGTATTACTGAGATGTGTCATGAGGTTCACTGATAAAACTGTTGTTTTCCCATTCTTCTGATGTTGACAAATTGGGCTAGGTTCTTAAATTTTGTAATTTTTTGTGATTTCTTTTCAAATTTGACTTTCTCAATACCCATTTCCATGCCTTATTTTGTATTTATAGTTTGAATTATTTTCTTAAAGCCCCTAAAATTCTGAGTTCCAATGCTCCGAAAACCTGGATTTGCCCTGACAGGCCATGTATTCCAGAAAGATATTGATCAAATTGAAGGCAGCATAGTACAGTGGTTAAGAAAGCTGAGCTGTGTAGGCACACGGGCTGTTACTGGGCTTCATGGAGTTAATGCTCGACACAGCCTGGCAAACAGTAAGCACATAATCATGTAACTATTATTATTATTTTTACTAAATATGTTGCTTGCATGACTGTAATCTTAGGTTTTTGTCTGTTTTTGAGTGAACGTTATGGGTACTTTCAAGTTTACCAATCTGTTTGCAAAACCTTTCCTATACCCTCTAGGAACATATTAAATAAAACAGACAAAATGGCAGGGACTTTCACAAAGAAGGAAAAACAAAAGGTTGAACACAGAGAGAACTGTATAATAATAAACAGAGATGACAGCGGAATTCGGGGTCTGAGCCCAGAGAAAACCCAAGTAGATTCTTACATTATGAACAGGACTGAGTATGGATGCGAAGCTGTGTCAGAAGGCCTGAGAAGAGCTGGGGGGGCAGGGTGTACACGGAAGCACTTTAGACACCGCCGCCCCCAATCAGGGCAGCTCCGTGAGAGTAGTGGCATCTAACACTGTGGAGGAGAAGAGAGGGGCAGGTGCTGAGTCCCCAGGGACGCTGCTCAGAGAGGGCTGCGTGGTGCTGACCCGGGGAGAAGGCAGAGCAGGCCATCAGGGTTCACAGTCCATTTCCCATCAAAGAATCTCAAAGCCTTGCCTCCGTCGAAGAGACCCTCAGGAATGGCCCGAGGCCAGAGCCATGTGACAAGACGGTGGCAGAAGCAACTCCATCTCAAGAGACACCATGGGCACGTGGAGTCACCGACACCAAGGCCCCACCAGTCCTCATCCACTGGTCAAAGCCTCGGGCAGCAGGCGTGCCTCCGGCGATCACGCGGCTCTCACAGGTGCCAAGAGCAGGATCCACGTGCCCTGCCATCCCTCCCTTTGAGACGCTCTGAATTCGGCGCTTCCTACAGCATTGGCTGCTCTGAGTCTGGGTCTGGCTGCTCAACATCCACACAAAGTGAAATTCCAGATCCACGGGCCATCAGAAGCCAGGGCGTTTCTCAGAGCCAGGAAAATGAGATTCCTCTGGAATCCAGCAGAACTGGAGAGTGTTAGGCCGCCAATGAGTTCAGTGTTGGCCAAACATGTTCGAAGCCTCAAAAACTAAACAAAAGGCTTTCTGATTCTATGGTTCTTCCCTCTGACCTGAGAGCTTCCCGTGAACTTTCTAGTCATTTCTTGCCTTTGTATGTCTGGTAATTAAATGTTAACACAAACTGAAACCCTGAAGGCCACTTCTTGAAATAGCAAAACTAAGGAAATGGCAGGTCTTGGAGCATTCTATTTTAAGAACTGAGAAATGCGTCGCTTCTGCTTATAAAGAATTTAGGACTTCTTGATTTATCTGCACAGCTCTAAGAGCTACTTGATCGGCAGAGATAAAAATCCCTCATGGAACTGAGTCCATTTTCAAAATGGTGCACTTCTCAACGCTGCCAGCAGGACCTCAGCACTGTTGGGGACGGGATGCTGCAGCCTGTGTTGGGAAGGAAGCGGTTTCAGAGCCCAGGTGTTAATCAGGGTGGCCCCATGAGCCTTTCTGCACTACCGTCTTGACACAACTCTCACTCGCCCAATCCTCCCACCATCAACTTCTCGAAGCGGTCACCGGTGAAGGAGGAATCTTCAGTTTTCCATAATTCGGGCAGACACAGGAAATGAGCAGCTCCCTCCTTCTGCATGTACAAATGCTACTAGCAGTTACCTGTTCCTCTCTCCACTGATTTTTTTTTTTTTTAAGGGCCACACTCATGGCATATGAAGGTTCCCAGGCTAGGGGTCAAATCGGAGCTGTAGCCGCCGGCCTACGCCACAGCCACAGCAAAGCGGGTTCCGAACGACATCTGTGACCTATACCACAGCTCACGGCAACGCTGGATCCTTAACCCACTGAGCGAGGCTAGGGATCAAACCTGTGCCCTCATGGATACAAGTCAGATTCGTTTCTTCTGAGCCACGACGGGAACTCCTCTCCACTTATTTTTTTACTGAGCCTCTTCTTGTGGCACTGTGCCGGGTCTCTGGGACACTGGGGAAAAAAGGACCAGCCCCCACCCCAGAAAGCTCACAATCCATAGGGAACAAACCAAAGCTGAATGACTGGTAGCAATGGGAACCCAGAAGTGACCTCTAACCCTCTAGAATGAACATGACTCCTCCCCCCTCCCGCCCCAGGTAGATTACAAGCTCTACGAGGGCAAAAATTTCTATGTATTTCTATGTATTATATCTATATATCACTGCTTTCCCAGCACCTGGAACAGCACCTGGCAGAGTGCAAGCGCTCAAGGGGCGAAGGAGCCCGCCAACGCACTTGCTTCCTAAAGGAGGCGGTCAGAGATGAGCCTAAGAGATGAAGGAGTCTGCCAGGATTCAGCGTGGACTGCAGATTCCTTGCAGAGAAAACAGAGAAGCCAGGGAGCACGCTCACAGGTGGAACCAGATATTGCGGGGCGTGAAATCTGCATCATAGGAGGTGGGAGGGGTTAAAAACTACAAAGTTATGAATAGGAAGCTGCTGGAGTCTCCTCCGGGGCCTGGGAAGGAATCCTGAAACTGAAGCTCCTTTGGCCTCAGGGTCAGCCCCCTCTGAGCACGCTGAGGTCAGAGCAGCTAGGAAGAGCTGCAGGAAGGAGCAGATGGTGGGGGCTACAGCATCACGGACACTCCGGTGTGATGCAGAAAACTATGTTAATGAGACTCCTTTCCCAAAGCCACCTGCAGGACCCCGTGTGGACATGCTTGGGAAACAATGGTCAGGTCACTGCAGGGCCTTGGTCTGCCTGAATGGGTGGGAACACCGGAGTCAGAGGCAAAGAGCTCTGCATAAAGGGGTCCCCGCTCCACCTCTGCTGCAGGCAACCCTCAGTCTTGCCTCTAAAATAAAGAACTATCTGGGAGTCCCACTGTGGCTCAGTGGTAACGAACCCAACTAGTCTCCATGAGCCTGCGGGTTCGATCTCCGGCCTTGCTCAGTGGATTAAGGATGCGGCATTGCCGTGGCTGTGGTGTAGGCTGGAAGCTGCATTTCCAATTCGACCCCTAGCCTGGGAAAGTCTGTATGCTGCAGGTGCAGCCCTAAAAAGAAAAAATAATAATAACTTAAAAATTTTTTAAACAAAAGAAACAACTGTCTGAAGAGCATCCATTTGAGATTGTCCCAATGATTAGCTCATGGGGGGTGCCCACATATCTCAAAGCCACCCTTGGACTATAGCCTGTGGCAAAAGATGAGGCCAGAGTGGCAGGTGGACCACGCTGAGAAGGGCCCTGCAGCAAAGCAGGGAAGGAGATTGGAGGCTGGCAGACATAAAATTAGGTCCATATATCCTCCAGCCGTGGAAAAATCTCCCTGTAGTAGATGCTCTCCTCCTCCCTAGCCCAGGCCATCAGAACTCAGGGGACCAGGACAGTCAACTTATGACCACAACCCCCTTCCGGAACACATGTTCTTCTCCAGACGGCCTAGCAGGGTGTGTAGGCACAACGGTCTCAGCAGCGGTTTAGAAGTATGCGTGTCTAAGAGGACCAGGAGGTTCAGTAATAGTAGAACTACGACTGTGCAAAAGCTTCAGAACCCGAGATTATCTGGTCTAGGCCTCTCATCTTACACACGGGGACACCTGGGAGCGTGGACGGCAGTTAAGGGACTGTCCTGAGGTCCCGCAAGGAGGTGCTGGCAGAGCTGGGCCTGGATCCCCAGTCTCCGGACCCTGCTCTTCCTCCAGCCTCTACATTTTAAAGTTTTGCATGTTCGTTGACAACACGCCCAAGTCCGTGACATAGAAAACTGGGGGCAAAAAGGAATGCTCTTCAAGCTTGGACTGAGAAGCAAGCTCAGACCTGAGCGTTTAACCACAAGAGCTAATGAGCCAGAGGACGTTTAGAAGAATACATACTGAACACCAAAACCTCAGACATCTAAATATATTTCTCACGCTGAAATGTGGCGTTATCCTCGGAACAGGCTAACACCAAGAATGACATACTTGTGAATACAGTTTTTTATATTATAAGCACTGATAAGATGCTGAATTCCCTTTTTACACAGTACTAAAAAGAGCACCCAAATGAGAGAACCTGCCACTGAAAGATTTTATTTAAGTGTGTCAGTACGAGCAATACTTGGACACTCAAAATCAATCAGTCTGATGGAAGGGAAAGAGTCTGGGCTTTGTATTTGTCATTTTTATAAATAACTGTGGTTTTTCCAAAATTATTATCCTATTATCAACATGAACAGAATTGAAGACTACGAAAAACTGTCAAATCAATAACATCTAGAAAATGGAATGAAAATTGGGGTAATAATGAAGACAAAAATAATACCAATTAATAAGACCCTGCCTAAGAGCTTGCATTCAGTCAGCTGTGCTCAGTGGTGGTGCCACAGAGAGCAAGGGAGGCGTGGGCGTCCCCCAGACCCTGTGCCTTGGAGCACCAGGAGAGAGCTGAGTGGAGTGGGGTCCCACCCTTGCAGACGGCAGGCACCTCAAGCGTCTTTTTCCTACCCCGACACAAAGCATGAGGCAAGGGTGTGAGGAGGAGAAAAAAGAGGCGGAGAGCTTGAGGCCGGCTCGCGGCCACACCCCAGCTGCCGATGCTGCCTGCTAGTTTTTCACCAGTGAAAAGTGAAAGCAAAAGAAAAGGAGATACACGATGGAAGGTGCCTAAATAACTCGATCTTAAATCTGTATCACAGACACTGTTCCAGCCAATAATCCCCCTCTCTCTGTTTTTGGGGGTTTTTTTTTGTTTTTTTGTTTTTTGGCATTATGGCCTGAAATCCTTAATTCTTCCTTTGTCAATAAAAGCTACTTTTGGAACTCTGATATGAAGAGGTCAAGTAATTACGCTGAAAGGCTCTAAAAGCCAGATGTAGACAGATTTCACAACTTACTTTAAGCTACTTATCTGAAAAGACTGGGGGTGGGGATGGAATATTCAAAACACACTTTTTTGGTTCATCAGAGCTGCTGTGTGTCCACTGTCCACTGTCCACATCATCACCAGAAAGGCACTTAGAGAAGTAAGGGCAGGTGTGGGGAGTTAGGATTCAAGTCCTCGTCCCCCAAATACTGACTATTGTTGGGGGTGGTGACAGGTGGATGGGGGCTCACTGTATGAGTTTGTCAAAGTATGGTCCCAAACCAGCAGCATCAGCATCACCTAGAACTTGCTAGAAACGTACTCGAATTCACCCCAAACCCACTGAAAGTGAAATTCTGGGGTGGGGCCATGCGGTCTGGGATTTAATTTAACAAAGCCTCCTTAGTGGGTGAGTGCTTGTGATGTCACCCAGGCTAGAGAACCACTCTCCTGGTCTATGGACGTTTGCATACATTTTTTTTTTT
>PVHT020000119.1:2940650-3024487 GCA_004024745.2 Catagonus wagneri
CTTTATGTAGAGCCGCACCCGCGGCATATGGAGGTTCCCAGGCTAGGGGTCTAACAGGAGCTGTAGCCGCCAGCCTTCGCCACAGCCACAGCAACGCGGGATCCGAGCCGCGTCTGCAACCTACACCACAGCTCACGGCAACGCCGGATCCTTAACCCACTGAGCAAGGCCAGGGATCGAACCCGCAACCTCATGGTTCTCAGTCGGATTCGTTAACCACTGAGCCACAAAGGGAACTCCGACCTTTGCATACATTTGAGAATTTCATGGTTAAAAAAAACACAAACAGTTTTAAGAAATCCTGGCTTGATCGCCTAGTGGCCATGTGGCCTTGGGACAAGTTACTAAACCTTCAAATCCGCAGTTGAAAATGGGAAAAGTACTCCTTTTTCTTATCTGCTTCACAGGGTTACTGAAGACTTTCAATATGCAGGGCCTGGTACGGAGCGGGAACTCACCAAATGGTGGTCCTGGTTCGTATACAGTTAGTGACATTCGGTTACAGGAGGATTTGAGTTCCGACCACCTGAACAAGCCTTTGCTAGATCACACGTATATTATTCTTTAAACCTCCCCCAAACTCTTACTCTTATATCATCGCCATTCCACAGATGGGGAGACTGAAGCTCAGAGGGGGTTACACGGATGAACGAACCTCTCACAGATGGTGACTCGTGGGTCTCCCAGCCCCAAGCCCGGGACCTTTCGCATCACGTACTGGCAACACACGTGACGGAATTTCGGACTTCCGGAACAGGAAGTGCTTCCCTCATGCCGCCACCACTCTCTGTGTGAGAAGCGCACAACACTGTTCCCCACTGTGCCGCTTCAGCCTCCGAGCCTCCGGGGGGACGGACGTCTGATGCTCCCTGCCCGCTCTGAGACCTGGCAACGTAAGCCGCACTGACCTGCCCGGGCTCCACGATCTCACAGGCGGAGGGAGAAAAGGCAGAGTCTTTTCCTGAAGGATGCTCACTTTCCACATTGAGGACAGCACAAACTGTGCTCCAAAATACTCGATCTTCCTCAAGAACCAGGTTCGAGGGCTAGGTTTCAATGCCATTAGGAAGACTCTCATTTACATTACCTCCAAATACTTCAAGGACACAACTCTGCAAGAAACACCCAGCCTTAACCTTAAATCACGCATTTCCTCCCCACTCCAGGTTCACAAATATAGAAGTCCACAGAACGACTCAGCCGTTTAAGCTGTGTACTATGCGAGGCTGAGGCCTGCCGTGCTCCGCGCAGCAGTGACCAGACGACACATGGCTGTCCGGAACTCAGACGTGCTGTGGGTGTAAAACAGGCACCGAACTTCAAAGACTTAGTATGAATAAAAGAATGGACAATGCCTTGATGTTTTATAAGGATTAAATGCTGAAATGATAATACTTTTGGAAATACTGGGTTCGAATTCCACAATGAAAATTATACCTATTTCTTTTACTTTAATTTGGCTACAAGAAAATTTAAAATGACATGTGGTTCATGCTATAGTTCTATTAGTGCTATTATAGACTGTATGAAACATACTTTTTTTAACATATAGGTATTTTTTTAACATTTCATGGCAAAACGAAAGAACACTTCCTGAAATTTTTTACTTGTGGGGATGAGACAAATTTTGAGGAAAACTACCACATCAGAGCCAAAACAGGTAGGGTCTTGGTCAAGTACATGAGGTGACCTGCATTGTTCACTGTTGCTAAGAGGCCCCAACCTCCCGTCCTCCCTCAGGAAGAGTGCTCTTCTTCCCCCTGCATCCTGTGGGTCTCCACAACCCTGTCTGCGTAAAACCAATTTACTGGGGATTCTGGGAATAAGGTCACACGATTTTTTCCCCCAAATGTCCTATGAACATCATAGGTGATGTTACAGGTTCAGGTGTGGCTGATGAGAAGTAGCTCTGAGAACAGGGTGCTAAGAGGAAGAGGGACAAGGGTTTTCACCCTGGTCACCTAAGTTTGCACTGTGTCCTCAAGTCACAAAATGTTAGCTAACATTTTAACTTAGACCAAAAGCAACAGAAGCACAGGAGAGTCTGGGGGCACAGTACCCACATCAGGCTCCTCCAGGTGCTTCCCTTTCCACTTATTGGCATTTCAACATATTTGAATATTGGTGGCCAAACCGATGAAAGCGCAAAAGGGAAGAATGAAGAGGGAGAGTGACCTTCAGATCCAGCCTTTCCTGGAAGCCCTTTCTGCAACCCATTCTTTGCATCCTGCAAAGGTGATGAGCACGATTCGGAGAAGGAAAAAAAAGGGGGGGGGGGACTTTGCATTCTGTCAATTCAGAATACAAAGAAAACAAAACCACGGTTCCCAGAGGGGCATAAGCCCCCCCCCCCCATTAGTTAGGGAGACTGGAGCACAAACCTTAGCTACAGGACAGCAGGGATACATAATACCCTAAGACTCTAGAATAAGGATGCCCCGAAGGGCCACAGGAGCACAGAGTCCACAGGAAGATGTGGAGGAGAGGTTTTTCATTTTTTTATTTTTTGTCTTTTTAGGGCCACGCCCGCGGCATATGGATGTCCCCAGGCTAGGAGTCGAATTGGAGCTATAGCCACCAGCCTGCGCCACAGCCACAGCAACATGGGATCCAAGCTGCGTCTGACACCTACACCAGAGCTCACGGCAACACCGGATCCTTAACTCACTGAGCGAGGCCAGGAATCGAACCTGCATCCCCCTGGATGTTAGATTTGTTTCCACCGTGCCACGATGGGAATTCCGGAAGAGAGTTTGAAAGGCTTCTTGGAACATCTGGCATGTGACCAGACTTGAAGGATGGATGGGAATGGCTGGACAGGGAAGCCAGGCCAGGCCAAAGCAGCTGTGCCCAGGTAGGACAGCGCCCTCAGGGGAAGAGTACAGGCCCCCGTCACGATACCTTTCGGAAGGTACGGTGGATGAAGGAGGCCAGCAAGCAAGTTCAGGGCCAGTCCTGGAGGACTGAGTAGGCTATACTTTGCCTTCTCTGCAAAGGAAAGGCAGGGAAGGAATTTAAGGAGGAAATTAATAACTGTACCTGTGTCTTGGAAAGAGTGTCTAGTGGCTTGGAGAGCACGGCTTGCGGTAAGGACAGACTGAACGTGCTAAGTTAACCAGGGCACAGAGACAGCCTTCAGACAGGAGGAGGCTGGAGGGCAGGCACCACTATCATCTCCATCTGACAGCAATGCCGTGTTGGCTGAGAAACATCAAAGGACCCAAGACTCCTGACGGTGAGGACAGGGCCCTTAGCACCACCCACTTCTGCTTCTCCCTTAGTAGTGGCAACTCTCCACAACAAAGAGGTCTCAAAACAGAACCACGGCCCAGCTCCTACCACAAGAGTCACGCAAAGCTGTCGAGACCGGCTGGTAAGTGACACACACTTGTCTGGAAAGTGAGCACTGAAACTTTCTAAAGCCTCGAAACATCACTCTAAGAGAAACTCAGGACTAGCTATATTATAGTACAGGGATATTTCCGGAAAGTGGAATATAAACTATAATTTCCAAGGCTTCTTGATGCTCAAATGCTCCATCACGTCATCTGCAGGCTCAAGCCAGGGCTCCTAGCCTCTCCTGCTACCAAATTCTGCTACGGCTTCAGCCCATTTCCAGATCTGTCAACCCATTTCATTGGATAGAAATCCAATGTCCCCTGTCTCACAGCTTCTACAACTCAAACCCCAAACGACTGAATATACTAAGCTTAGAACCTGAAACCCCAGGGTCTTGATCTGACTCCATCACAGAAAATTCCAGGACCTAGGCTAATAGCCCTGAAACATGGAGATTTAGCTCCAGAAGAGACACTGGAGATGATTTGCTACATGCTTCTTATTTGACAGATGCAGAAACCACTGGAGCCAGGGCTGGACAGCGGGGAGGGGGCGGGGGCTGCCAAGAGAAGGATGGTCATCTGCAGAGACTGAAAGGGAGGTCCTGGAGCAAACCCGAATCTGGTCCCCAAAATGCTTTTCCTGAGGCCACCTACGCCTCCCGCTGCCACTGGTGACGTGGGTCTGCTGTCCTGTAATTTAGCCACTACTCATCAAAGGGTAGCCCCCTGGCAAGTGGCAGCCCCCTCCCAACACTATGGGGACCAGGGCGCCTATTTTACTGATTCGGGAATAAACATTTCAGGATTATCCTGGATCATTCCGTAAACCACCCCCCACCCCAAAAAAAAAACTCTAGGGAGGAAAATAAGATGTCTCCAGATTCTCAGGTATTCTACCACCCAGGCTCCTGCAGAGCTTTCTGGGAAGATGATAAAACGTGACACCCAAAATGAGAGTGACTCCCAACTCCATTTTGCTCATCTTTCCAACTGCTTTGGCAGGACATGCCCCTCTTTATCTGCCTGTGCTATTCAACTGCTGCTGTTCTCTCACTCACAAACTGGCCTTTCTCTAATAATTTTTAAAGTTTTTAAGGGTAGGATTTTTTCAACCATCCTTTTTTGTCTTTATAATCCCGATGTCAAGCGTAAGTGAATATGCTCATTCTGATACTGAGTCATACACATGCATTCGGGTGTGGGATCTGGAAAACCTGCCTGGGTTAGAAGTCTGTCGCTTCCTAAATGTCTGACTTGGAGCAGGTGACCTAGACTCTGTGCGCAGTCTCTTCATCTGTAAAAAGACTAATGATAACAGTACCTGCCTCCTGGAAAGGGCAGGATCAACTGAAATAATATCTTTAACAGGTGTCAAACAGTGTCTAGCACAAAGCAAGGCACTACATATTTTGTTTTTATTCTTACAGCAAAAAAAAAAAAAAAAAAAAAAAAAGGACAATTGGCATTGCCTTTGTTACAAAAGACAGTGAACAGCCACTCTCTCTCCACGTTGACGGCAGGCATGAGAAAAGAAACCTGCCGGAGCTGGGTGGATTTCTGTGCTCCATACCAGCAGGTAGGTGTGGCTTGGTGCTGCTATGAGGCCATGACACAGGCTGTGGAAGCCCCCTCTCTGGGGTAGGAGAAGCAAGCATTTCCCAAAGATTCCCCGACCAGCTGCTCCACAAAACACATGTGCAACAGCGGGGCCTCAGTCATGCAGACGGTTCCCTGAAGGGTCAGGGGTCCCTGGGCCTGCAGCCAAGCAGGGCTAGGTCTGCTTTAGGGGCTAAAAAAACAGAACGGGCCCTTGCTGAAGCCCGGTGATTTCTGAAGTGTCGTCTGCCTAAATGGAAAAGGATGGGTGAGATTAACACATAGCAAGCCTTAAAAATACCACGTGAAAAGCTTTTGCGAGGAAGGCAGCCTCTCACTCCCAGACCTTGCTGCCCGGGGAGGGAGTGTGTGCTCACTCTGTAACGCCAGCGCACGACCGGCAGGTCCCGGTACTTAGAAATGGGGCCGAATGAACAAGCAGGTAAGCTAATGAGTGAGAAAACCAAAGGGCACAGCGAAGGCTTGTGGCTCTGAGTAAGTAAAATGTCCTGCTTTTTGTCACCTGGGAATATGTCATTACACAGAGCTTGCAGGAACATCCTTCCTTCACAGCTCAGTATTTTAAAAACAAAGAAATGACATATTAAATCTAACCGACATAATATCATTAATTATTTCTATAGCTAGCTATTATTTCTATAGCTATACAGGAAAACACAGAGGGCAGCAGGGCTTTATAGGTATAACATAATTAACTCAACCACAGTCCTCCAGAGTCTTATAGGATACTGACAAAAACATGATCACTGCTCATAAGCCTACACTTCAGGGCTTGTATCTTAATTCACTTCTGCTCTTTCTAGCGTAAACGGAACTTCATGAGAACAGGTTTTTTCCAGGCAATGCATGGACTTGTCCAACCAGGAGCCTATCTCCTACTCCCTTTCTAGGTTGGTACACACGCTGCCTTCTCACGTAGGCATTTAGCTAATCATCTGTTCTTTAAAATATTAAAACAGGGGGTTCCCATTGTGGCTCAGCGGTAACGAACCCGACTAGTACCTGTGAGGATGCAGGTTGCATTCCTGGCCTCACTCAGTGGGTTACGGATCCCACGTTGCTGTGGCTGTGGTGTAGGCCGGCAGCTGCAGCTCGGATTCAACCCCTAGCCTGGGAACGTCCATGGGCCACAGGTGCGGCCCTAAAAAGCTAAATAAATACATAAATAAATAAGTAAAACATTAAAGTAAGAACTTGGACTCTGTTTAACACCTGACGATTCCAGAAGAAATAAAAAATAGATAAATGTCTTTGAAAAGCTACTTCTTTATACATATCTAATGAATACACTGAACAGGGAAAAACACAGCTCTCTTCATCTTCACATCTTTCAACTTTCGAAATTCCCCAAATCAGACCTGGGCCTCATCTGCCCCTCAAAAGTAGCCCCCTGAGAGGGCAACACAGAGGACATATACCCCTTCCAGGATGACTCTCTGAGACCACACCCTTTCCCTCTGAACTGTCAAGCCCGCGACAGAGTAAATTATTTCCAGGAATTACGTTAGCACTGGGGGGCTGGGGGCAAAAATAAGTATTCAAAAGCTAGCAGGGTAACTAACTTGTAGACATCGAGAATATCCTGAATGCTCCCCTGTTAGTCATCCACAGCCCACAAAGCCATTTTTCTATGGGGTGGCTGTGAGCCTGGGTAGGAATGGGGAAATTTCACCATGCGCTTCCTCCCCAGCTTACTGTCACAACGAAGGGACAAGACCCACCTGCGTGGAAACCTGTAAGCTGAACCTTGCAGCCTCTGAAAATCTGTGAGGTCCAAGCACATACTTCCCTTAGAAACACTGACTTTCCCCAGCACGGGACAAACAGCCACTGCTAAGGGACACTTAACCGCTATTCTGGCAGAGGGGAAAGAAGCATTAACTTCTGATAGAAGTTGCACAGAAAAGGTACTTCTGACCAGCAGAAGTGCTTTCAGATACATTTACTAGTGAGTGCATTCACTGTTAGCCATTCACAGTCTCGAAAGTCATTTCTTTTTTTTTTTTTTTTTTTTTGCCTTTTGTCATTTTATGGCCGCACCCGCAGCATGTGGAGGTTCCCATGCTAGGGGTCTACTCGGAGCTGTAGCCACTGGCCTGCGCCGCAGCCACAGCAATGCAGGATCCGAGCTGCGTCTGCAACCTACACCACAGCTCACGGCAACGCCGGATCGTTAACCCACTAAGCAAGGGCAGGGATCGAACCCGCAACCTCATGGTTCCTAGTCGGATTCGTTAACCACTGCGCCACGACGGGAACTCCCGAAAGTCATTTCTTAATGACAACCCACTGTACCAAAGGCAAAGAATCAGAAACGAACTGAATCAAATTATGGCACAACCATTAAATATAACAGCATAAAACCTACATATCGTGATAAAGAAAGATGTTCTTGATATGTTCTGGGATAAAATTAATGCAGAAATTTATAGTACTATACATTTTCCAAACACACACACACAGTTACATTTTTATGAGCACAGAAGAAAGTTTGGAAGTATATACACCAAATAGTTAATAGTGGGCCTTTTTTTTTGTCTTTTTGCCTTATCTAGGGCCGCACCCACGGCATATGGAGGTTCCCAGGCTAGGGGTCTAACAGGAGCTGTAGCTGCCAGCCTTCGCCACAGCCAGCCTACACTACAGCCGCAGCAATGCAGGATCCAAGCTGCGTCTGCAACCTACACCACAGCTCACGGCAATGCCGGATCCTTAACCCACTGAGCAAGGCCAGGGATCGAACCCACAACCTCATGGTTCCTAGGTGGATTCATTAACCACTGAGCCACGATGGGAACTCCTTTTTATTTTATTTTTTTGTATTTTTTTGAACAGTGGGCCCTTTTGGAAGTGAAAGATAAGGGCACTTTACAGTTCCCTATTTTTACACTATTCATATTTCTAATTACTTGCATTAATTACTTTTATGTTTTCTAAATTATGTAATATTTGTGTACATATATGTGTACATAACTAAAACTAGCAAAATTTGATTTCAAAATGCTACCTCTTGAATAAAATAAGTAACTTACATTTAAACCTTACAGGCTTGGGGATTCTCAACAAGCGGACTGGTTCCTGACATCATAATAATGAACAGCACTACAACACACAGATCACATGGCTGTTTTGGCAAACTTTTTAAAAATTATCTTGGAAAGAAGTTGTATTCCAAGCAGTCTGTTGAATTCTCATTTGCTGTGGGCAAGCGATAATCACGGGTAAGGAGATTCACCCGGAGCAGAGGCTCTGCTTAAATATCCTTGCTTCTTTTAGCCAACAGTAGCTCTTTATCTTGCTTACCCCAATGGGCTAAGAGAAACACCATCACGTAAAAAAAACTTCTTGCTACATCACCGTTATTGGCACCTCTCCCTCACACCTCTCTCTGCAGGTGCACAAGCCTGAGCTCCCCATGCTGCCTGAAGCTTCTGGATCCCAATGAGCACACCCGCCAGGTGCAGCTGCAGCTGGCATAGTCTTATCCATTACACTGGAAAACGACTCCCATGGAACTGCCGGGAGTCAGATTTGACCTAAGCAAATTATGGGGCCTTGAGCAGCTGATTTTTTTGAGCAGAAGAAAGAGAAGCTAGTTTTTTAAAAGTCACTTGGGTGATTTTCTTTTTTTTTTTTTTAATCGCAGAGCATCTTTCTACAGTGTATTTAATCTTCTAGGCAAATATTTCTACACATCTGGAGAATCAATGACAAAAGATTTTCAAGAATTTTCACAAGGGAACCCAAACCACACAACTTCCTCAGAGAAATCATAAGCAACATCAGCTGGGAGTTTTAAGCCGTTAACTCTATTCCCGCATATGTAAGCAGCACACGCTTCTCAACAGATAAATGAACTATTGTGCTGGCAGAAAGGAATCCAAGATAACATTATGAATAACATCTCTAAACAATGTACGGAATACAGGGATGGGCAGCAGGGTGGGGGTGGGGGGGACCTGAATCTCTCAGACGAAAACCTGCAGTGAAAAAGCCCATCGCGCTTTACAGACTTTCTCAGTTCAAGATTGGCGACAAAATTTGAAGGCAGTACAATATAAGGCAGTCTCACAGGTCAAAAGCAACTTCATTCAAATCAAATCCATTATAGAGAAGTTTAAGTTCTGATTCTTAAAGACACTAATTGAAAATTCAGTTCATTAACTAAACGCTTTATGATAACAGCAACTGAGCCTCCACGTTAAAAAAAAAATCACTATATAAAATTGCTCAGTACGAGTTTAACAATCCCTTTAACAGATCATTTGAAAGGCTCAATTGTCCCCTCCACAGTGCATGTTGGTGGTTTTTTGCAGTTTGCTTAAAAAATTATGTGCCTTTATTGTACTAAAGAAATTCCAAAAGAAGCACAACCTACTCATTGATGATAACAACAAAACCATTTTTCACATTCCTCCCTTACAAAGTCTACCAAAGCCCTTGAATTTATCCCAATTGCTCTGACTTTAGCCACTGTTAAGTACAGAAACTCTTCTAACAACTGGTTCAAAGTTTAGGTCTTTTTCTTACTTTGTTCAATTCAAATCAAATCTGTTAAATGAGTAGGAACACATGTAAATTTAGCAGTTATGTTCCTTAAACCCCCCATTATCATCATCCTAATTTTCACAAACATATAAATACATGATGTAAAAATGTTTTAATTTGCAAAGGACATTATTTTCAGCCCTACAGAAGGCAATTACCACGTGCCTCCTGGGTTTAGATCTGGCAGCAGTACAGCGAGGTGAGACGTAATTCTGAATAATACACAGTCGTTCTATACAAAGAAGCCTCCTGGAAACCACACTCACCCACAAAATGTCAACATATCTTTCCTCCTCAAGAGGAATCAAAGTGGAACCTCAGTCAATCTATAGGAAGAGACAGAGAAGAGAGCTCACCAGAGACAGGCAAGGCCAGTTTAAAATCAGACCTGAGGGCACCAGGCAGGCACTGGCAGCAGAAGCACTGCGTGGGGAAGACAGCAGAAGTCCCGGGCTGGGCCCCTCTTACCAGCACTGGCCCTGGGCTCTCTGCTTCCACTTCTCCCTGGGCTGCATCCTTGCACTGCAGGGGAGACTCGATCACCAGCTCCTTTTTGACACTTCTACTACTTGTCCTGCACTTCTCAGCCTGCATCCTCTGCTGAAAACGCAAGTCAGAAAGTCTGCAACTGGGACAGCTGCGAGTCCTTGGCCGTGCAAGGCACACGCATGCCAGGGGCCCGAGGACGGAAAGGAAGCTGGCCTCCCAGGCACAAGTGGTCAGCCCCGCCGGCCCGGTCTGCAGAGCCCGCCAGGGTGGGAGGGCCGGCCTCCAGGGGTGTTACTACGGCTCAGCTTGGAGAATGGGAGGTTCCCACTTGCCGGCCAAAGGAAAACAAACCCGAACTGTACAATGCACACTGCACCGCCTCTCTCAGGAAGACCGGCCTCATTGTGTCTGCTCCAGGCGGCGCGGGCCACATCGGCCCGAACCAAAATAGTGCGGCCTTGAAAAGCAGACCAGTCACAGTTATCCTCCTTTGTAATGACTTCAAATTTGGAGCGCAAGAGAAGCGAGGTCATCTGGCTGTTTTAAAATTTTTATTTCTGGATGCTCTCCTTCACGTTATGGCTGCACACCAAATGCTTGGCTGATGATCAAAGCAGGAAGGGCAGCCAGCAAGTGGTTCCTGGGGCGGGCTGCTGGTGCGGGCAGGTCAAAGGGCAGAGCTTCTCCCTCCTCGACCCACAGCCCACTGCAGCTCGCCGAACTCAACTCACCTACCGCCTCCCAGCAGGTAAAGCGAGGTCAGCAAACAACTTCATGAAACACCACATAGCATGGCAATCACTTCATTAAACAGGGTATTACGTTAAACCCGTCAACAGGCGTGTGGGTACCAGCAGGAAGTGAGTACGGTACCAGGTACTGAGAGGGCAACAGTGAAAATACAAGGCAGAGCGGAGTGGCTCTCCTTTGAGGGGCATCAGAGCAAGTCGAGAAGGCACGATGAAGAGACATCGTAATGACAGATTCATGCGGTTAACAGAGATGCACACAAAAGCACAGGTGAGTAACGGGGTCACTGTCCCAAGGTTCAATGGTGACAGCGCCCAAAAAATGGGTTTTCCCAAAAGCCTGCTATTCTTTTATCATTCCTTCACAGCAACAGCGGAGAACTTTTTTAAATCACTTAAAAATCACCTCTTAGGAACAACCAAAACAGAAGTGGTAAGGGATTTATTAATAAAGTACACAGAAAATGAGCATTAAGATGGGATTAAATATTAACCCGCATTTCCTGGGATGCTGCAGACCTTCTCCCAATTAGTTATTCTGCTTATTGCACTGAGATTGGGAAGAATTTAGTAACAGCAGTAGCAGGAGTAATATGTAAACAATGGAATGAGGAATCACTTAGCAACAGTGGGTACCACATGGTATGAGGGTACATATATATACATCATGGAAGATCTAGGCACAAGTGTCCTCCTTTCTGGGCCAAGCGACTGAAGCTGGGGGGCTCCCGGGGGCAGCAGGGGAGCCAACATGGTGCCCCCGATGCCCACATGTTCTTCTTCCCACCTTAGACAGTCTGCCAAGGCCGCCCCAGTCTCTGCCACTCAAACACCAGGATTTTTTCTGAGTGTGGACCCTGCTGGGTAATGAGTCACAGGGGGTCTATCAACTCATTAAAAAAATTAGTAGTTTTTATAATAATTTTTTTAACTACCCAATTTCTCAACCCTAGGGAACCAACTTTTCAGGGTAAATATATAAACTCATAAAATCTGTGTTCTAAAATCATATGACCTATGAATTTCTAAATCTATTTTTGTAAAGTTACAAGATAGAAAAAAAAAGCCTCAGTTACATAAATACAGATTTGAAATAACAGATCAAAATTTAGAAATGTTCTATAAATTAGAAGAGGCAAGCCATAAGCATTAAACAACCAAACTGAGTCTTAGTAAAGTACATGACTGACAACTTGAAAATCTTTTTGAAATGGCTCAAAAAGTTCTAAAAGGTCCGATTCTTCCTCAAATCTCCACCATCATTAAGCCACCAGAAGTTGTAAACTTTGAGGAAGAGAAATGCTATACTATTTATTGGGTCAAAATACTCTGATATACTATAAGTAATGAGAAGGAACATAAATGGTTATTTATTTTATGAACTCTGTAAGTGTTCACCATGTCCCAAACCCGGCAGAGGTAATTTATTTAATCTTCGTAACAACCCTATGAAGCAAGTAATACAGTTACTCCCATTTTACAGACGAGGAAACTGATGGACAGAAAGGTCACATGGTGCAGTGGCAGTGTGGGTCCAGTACACACACACTGCACCATGATGTTATGCTGAAGCTGCTGGCTATTCCAACCATGTCAACTGCTAAAAAGCACAAACACTTAAAAGCTACCGATGAGCAATTAAGGACAAAGGCAGCACCTTGGTTTCCGATCAAGGTAATTGCAGTGAAAAGGTAAAAGGATAAAAATGGAATAGCACAGTACCTGCTACATAGTAGGTGTTCATTTAATGGTAACTCCTATTAATTGTCACTCTTGCTATTCCAATCTAAAGAAGTTAACTGTAGAGCTCCCGTCGTGGCTCAGTGGTTAACAAACCCAACTAGTATCCGTGAGGACACAGGTTCAATCCCTGGCCTTGCTCAGTGAGTTAAGGATCCAGTGTTGCTGTGAGCTGTGGTGTAGGTCACAGACATGTCTGGGAATCTCACGTTGCTGTAGCTGCGGTGTAAGCCGGCGGCTTCAGCTCTGATAGGACCCCCAGCTTGGGAACCCCCACCGGTCGCAGGTGTGGCCCTAAAAATGACAGCAAAAAAAGAAGTTAAACTTAGTCTTAAATTCAGGCTTTGGCAATTCCACCAGTTGTGCCACTCCAACACATCATAAGGTGCTTCAGCAATTTAAAATCCACCGCTTTTCCCTCTTTGCTGCTGCCGATGACAACTGCCTTCACATAGTTGTCGTGATCCTCCTGTGTTTGTGCCATGAGCCAGGCACCTTCTTCTTGTTTTTCTATATTTTTCAGAACTTTAGCTGGGAATTTATATTTCTTTTATAAACAAGGAAAAAACTGAATTGGCTCTGAGCTCCCAGGCAGCCACGACAGAAAGGCAAAACGTGATCCATTTCATGATGTGTATCATCGAAGGGGAAAACAACATACCAAGCTGTAAGGCCAGTACCGTTTTTGACGTTTTGCACACAGATTTACATAAAAGGAGAGGAATTAAAATACAGACAAGGTTCTTAACAGCCTACAGGAAAGGCAGCAGCAAAATTGGCGAAGCTATCTCCCCCATCTCAGAGCATTATATGCAAATCCCAGATAAAGGAAAGCAGCTCTGAGGGCAAGACACTGGTCTAGGCTACCAGCTTCCAGGAGGCCCAACTGATGAAAGAAGGAAAACCTTATCGGGCAGGAGATACTGTTTACCGTCAGCTTTCCTGTCTCCTAACTGCCCGGGCACGGGAGTGTCCTTGTTCTGTCTGCTTGTTTAAGGCAGACCAACACGCTAGACCTGTCAACACAGCCTCCAGGTACGGCCTTGAGCCTCTGAACCCAAACCAACAAGTAGGATGTGGTTTCTCTAAGGGACTCATGAGCTCAGTGTCTGAGGACATGAGAATGACAGCCACAAAAGGAACTTCCATCTTAGAAAGGCAGGAAGTAGGTGGTCAAGGTCTCCTTTACAGTATTTCACAGAACAAGGCAGGTGATGGCCCTCTGGATTCATATCCACAAACACTTACCAAGCCCCTAACTCTAGCGACCTCAAGTTATTTCACACGTTAACTAGTTTCACTCTTACAATAACCAATACATCTCTTAAGAGGCCTTAAGGGTATAGAGTTTTACTGTTAAAAACAGAATGGAGTAAAACTCATGAGAAAGTAGGAACAAGTAAGATGAAATGGATGCTCCTGTATCTGGGCTTCAGTTCTCAGATTTTGATATACATACAAATTATTACATAGGTTGGATACCAAAAAAAAAAAAAAGAAAACTTTACGGGAAATTTACAAAATTTTCCAAGGGCGATTTTTTACTGTAAGGAAGGCTAACTTTAGGCTCCAAAGTCTCCATCTTCTCCCTCCCCTGGTGAGATGAAGTTCCATCACGTTCTGAAAAGGAAGAAGCTGAACGAAAGACCTTCTCACCCAGAGGACACCTATGAGGCCTCAAGACCCAGGTTTAATGTCACCTTCCCTGTGAAACCCCCTGGATTCTCCGAGCCAGAATGAACTAGCTCCTCTTCTATACAACTAAAAACTGTCGCTCACCATCTGGTTTTCTAAGAACGGAGTCACTAGCCACTGTGGTTGCTGACCTTCAACACACCATGAGAGGAGTTCAGGGTGGACATCAGGAACGGGGGACTCTGTGCTCTGGGAAAACTGACAGAATAGGCCTTCAGAGAGTTATTTTCAGGAGATTATAAGAGCCTAATTTCTTGCATCTTGGAAAAGCACTAAAATCATTAATGGAGACATCTGCTCCTCGTGACACAAACAAGACAAAATGTGTGCTTGACTGCACGTACCACCCCCCTTCACCAAAATTACATACATACCAACCTCCCCCCATCCCTACCTATTCAAATCAGCACCCCAGAGCTATCTGAGACGCTGTCTCTGGCATACTCATTTTGCCCAAATAAAGTGTAACTCACAACTTTCACATTGTGTACTTTTTTCAGTCAACATACCATATAGGCATTACTTTCATTTACCTCTGTTTTGAAGCTTTTCAAAGTCTACCTTTTACTAGGTTTGTATGTGCCGCACTCTTCTGAGAATAAATTCATGGTGATGGGTGGGGGGTGGGGGAGCGGGGAAGTAGGCAGGACTACATCTGAACTTTGGGTCCCCTGGAGTCTGAGGTACCACAAGCATTCAAAACATACTGGCTGAACTGAATGCTTATGTCAGCTTTGTGTCACTGGTTATCTTTAGCCCTAAAGTGCAATTTCATGGCTGTGAAAATATGCAAACATTTTCATTTGTTAATGGCCTAAATTAGAAGCTTTGAATTGTTCATAAACTAAAACCCAAGGGACCATTCATTTACTGAAAATTAAAATGTTCCTTTCTCCCAGCTAAGAAAACGTTATTCTGCAAAACCTGTTAGACGTTTTTTAAGACAAAGGTGTACTTGGAAACATTATAGCTGAACCTTTAAAAAGTGCAAATAAACTTATTTTAGCAATGAATTATATAAAAGTTGAAACTGCATTTTGCTGTAGCTAGTAACAAGGACTGACTGTACAGGAAATAAGTATCAGTTATCTCAATGAAAATTTTCTGCTCTCCTATTAGGGGCTCTTGACATACCAGGAGGATATTTAAAATATAATATGTGCCTTTAAAGTTTATGTAAAGTGTACGTGTGTGTATACACACACACACACACACACACACACACACACACTTTGGAGCAGAGAGTTAAATAAATATTGAATACGTACTCCAACGTAATCATTCCTTTTCTCTTTTCTGGGAAAATGTGAAACAGTAAGTAAAAATGATTAAGAAAAATTGCAAAAAGGAGCAAATGACTAAATATTTTCCACAGTGTGTTGTTACTGGTCAGCTTGCTGGCCAAAGAAAAGAAAAGGTGTTGAGAATAGAAGCAACAAAACAGAGATTAGAGGTAACAGGTCAAGATTAGAGGCAACAGGTTCAGGGAGCAAAGTGCTAAATAATCAGGGTAGAGGAGGAATACAGTGACAGAAAGGCAGGACAGATGTGGGACAGGTAGAGGTGGGAGAGGAGAGAAGGGAGGCTTTCTATATCAGAAAGCTTGGGGCCTCCTAAAAGAGTTAATATCAAAACACACATTCTGGTATAAAGTCTCAACTGCTTTTATCATTAGATTTCATCAAATATCACAGAAATGGGATACACATTACTATCCAGCCCAGTGTTTCTTAGACTGGATTCCAAGGCTGAACTTGGGGGGAAAGTGGTCCATGACCCTCTTAAATTACATTCAAAATTCTCTGTGCCTGTAATTTCTGAGAGAAGGTCCTTAGAATTTTTCTAGTTCTTAATAAGGGACCAAGGCAAGATCCTCCACTCATAGAATAAGGAAACTGAGGAACAGAAAGATGAACTGGAAAGGCAACCAAAGTTTTAAGACACAAAGCTCTTCACTTTAGCAGTTTCAAATTCAATTTAGGTAGAGATAAAGCCATTTAGTTTAGCTGTTTATTTAGCCACTTATAAATAAATAAACAGGCCATTAGATGGCAATCAGCATCGTAAACACCTGCAGTCTATCTCACTTGCTGAATGACAGACAAGTCAGCCAAGGGGTCATGAGATGAAGCCTAATGCCCAGGGGGCCAGCAAAGACTAACACGGCAAACCTCCAAACAGGGCAAGTCATAGAACCAAAAGAAGTTCTGTTTCTTTAAGAATTTTAATGACATTGAGGAAGTGCCCACAATTATACACACGTTCAAGACTGGGAAAAAAAAAAAAATACACCAAAAGGTGACTACTGAGTACTCTGGTATGTGAAATTATTAGTGATTTTATTTTTTCTCTGCACTCTTTTGTTTTCCAAATTTTCTTCAAAAGCACTTATCACCTCTATAGTAAGAAACAAATGAATGTGCTGCATTTCAAGAGAATGGCAGAGAAAACCACACCCTGAGGTTTTAGCCTCCCCCACCCCATACTACTGCTCAACAGCCATATTATTAGCAAAGTCACTTCACCTCTTTTGGTCCCACACGCTTCACCTACAAAACACTAAGAACTTACACCAAAGGAGCATTCCAGATCTACACATAGTAACTACTAAAACTTCCCTTATTGGAGTTCCCGTCGTGGTGCAGCGGTTAACAAATCCAACTAGGAACCATGACGTTGTGTTCGATCCCTGGCCTTGCTCAGTGGGTTAAGGATCCGCAGCTCATGGCAATGCCAGATCTTCAACCCACTGAGCAAGGCCAGGGATTGAACCTACGTCCTCATGGATACTAGCCAGATACGTTTCCGCTGCGCCACGACGGGAACTCGCTTGCTTGCACTCTTGCACCGGCTCTGCCACCACCTGGCATTCCATATTCTGTTTTCCTTATTTGTTTAGTGTCTATAAGTCCAATTTTAAAAAAGAAGTTGCTCCATAAAGACAGAGATCTTGTCTATTTTGTTCACTACTCTACCTCCAGGCACTACAACAAGGTAGGTGCTCAAAAGGCACTTCCTGCGTGAATTGATTAAAAGGCCAGGACACCCCTCAGCCTGGGTATAGCGCTCTTACACTCTGGACACCAAGAATCCTCTGCGAACTACGGACTTTATCACAACAATGGTAATTCAGCCAGCACTCTCAACGATGTGTTTCAGAGGTGGAAAGTTACAAAGCCAAGGAAAACATACTGTGCCTGGGATTTTTCTCAGGAAATGAAACTCCCGGCCCAAGCGACCCAGGCTGGGCTGCTGCAGCCGCAGCCTTGACTGGAGCCATCCCAGCGCGCTTTATCTCCCCGCGTCAGCTTTCGGCCCTAGGAGGGGGTGCTTCTGCACTGCGCCCACAGCAGGCAGTCCATAAATGTCTGCTTAGAGAATAAACAATGAAACCGCCTCACCTTGGTTTGATTTATCGCAAACTCAATCAAGCATCAGGGGAGTTCACACAAAGTAGAATTTTCTAACTTTCTTCACCACGTGACCAGTGTTGAGGTAAAGAGCCAGAGAATGTGCGCTTGGTGAGAAAAACAATCAAAATCTTCTTTTAAGCCCTAAGGTTTTTCTTTCAAATGCCTTATTCAATTATAAATGCAGGAGTTCTCACTGTGGCTCAGCAGGTTAAGAAACTGACTAGTACCCATGAGGACGCGTGTTCGATCCCTGGCCTGGCTCAGTGGGTTAAAGATCCAGCGTTGCCGAGAGTTGTGGTGTAGGTCACAGATGTGGTTCAGATCTTGAGTTGCTGTGGCTGTGGTGTAGGCCAGCAGGTGCAGCTCCGATTCAAAGCCTAGCCTGGAAACTTCCATATGCCATAGGTCAGGCCCTAAAAATAAAAATTAAAAAAAATTGAAGTTCATTCTTTCACTTCTCCAACATAATGAAAAACACAAATAACCACACACACACACACACACACACACACACACACACACACGTTTACAGGTTTTATAAGAATCTTTTTTTGGCTACACCCGTGGCATATGGAAGTTTCGGGCCAGGGACTGAATCCATGCTGCAGTTGCGACCTGAGCCACAGCTGTGACAACACCAGATCTTTCACCCACTGTGCCGCAAGGGAACCTCCTAAAATCTTTGTGTATGTGGATTTACTTAAAGCAAATTTCATCAGCATTTAGAAGGTGCAAAGCCGGGGGACCATCTTGATGTGTAGATGACAGAGATGGGAAAAGCTAGAAGAGGTCACAGGGCTCTAATTACTCCCACGTGTCAAAGTTCCTGACCATCAGCTCCCTAACATGCGGAAGGAGAGAGAACGGGTCCAGCCAACACTGCACTCATACTTCTGCAAAAAGGAAAATGCCTCCAAGCCACAAGGGGCAAAGCCACCATAAGGAAACTTCGTAAACGGGGTGTGGATTCTCCACTAGCAGCTCTGACTTAATTTAGCCTGTGCTGTGATCACTTACAGGAACACCCGTTCCCTAACAGTAACTGGGAAGTCCCCTCCTTTAAAAAGCGGTAGATGACGTCCCTTGCATAAGATAAACTCATCAGCGGCGAAGATGACGGACCCTTCTCATCCTGCTGCCGAGGTGAGGGCTTTCCACCCTCCCAAGGGCATTGTGACCGACTTCCTTTGAGAAATTAAGAGATGGACGAGGAAAGGAAAACAAAGCTGACAGTCTGAGGGGCTCAAAAGTTATTCCTGGACAATACATCCAGACAAGTTGAACCCCCCACCACCACCACCGAGTGCTTGTAAAAATGCCTAACTAGACTAAATGAGTTTTTCATAGAGAAGCCACAAATAAAGGTGGTCAGAGGTGGAAGATCCACAAAGAGAGGTGAGGACTGCCAACGTCAAGGAAGGCAGGTCATCAGAGCTTCCCTTCTCCTCACGACCAAAGCAGCGTTCACAGGTCACACAGCTTAGAAGCCAACCATGGTGGTGACGGTGGTGATGATGGAGCTGCAGCCACAGCTGGTCCTTCACTGAAGCTGTCAACAGTCCAGTGTTACTTCTGCCGTATTTCTAAGTATGACATGTGCAACAAAGCAGGCTTCAGCTTTCCCCACACAAGGGACAAAACTCTTTCAGGAGAAAGTGTGGTTAAAAGAGAGAGGTTGCTGTTTAATCAGGCTCTGAGAAGGGGAACACCAGGGGCTATGAATATTTCCACAAAGAGGCAGGTCTTTAAGCCCCTCCGCCTATTCAAAAATAGCAGGTTGAATAAACACAAAGTAAACAAGGCTTCCGAAGTTACAGGAGGCATTTTAGGAATCCTCTAAGCACACACTTCAATTTATGCTTTGCTGGGTGTTCCAGCCATGGCACAGTGGGTTCAGAATTGGACTGCAGTTACAGACTCAGGTTGCAGTGGGGGTGCTGGTTCGATCCCCAGCCAGGGGCAGGGCGTTAAAGGATCTGGTGTTTCTGCAGCTGTGGCTCAGATTCAATCCATGGCCCAGGAATTTCCATATGCCACAGGTGTGGCCATAAAAAATTTTTTTTAAATTATGCTTTTCTAAGACCTAAATCTAGAAGTCAATGTTTATTTATTTACTTCAGCAACTGTCACACAGTAATTTCAACACAGAAGGGGAGAGGAAAGGGTAGAGAATGAGTGGCTGGGTCTGGCAGAGGTGGGCAAGGAAAACATTCCTGTGTCCCTGCTAGGTGCCAGGCACTCAACGTACACACTTGTGTAATTCAGCTCAGTTTAACCCTTATGGTAATTACACTACAAGGAGGTACTTTTGTTTACAGAAACTACTGTTCTTAGAAATAACTTACGCCAAGTTTACCCAGATACTAGGCTTTGGAGCTACGTTTGAAAATTAATCTTAAACCTAGTAATTAAGTAGACGGTAACATTTTAAGTTTTATTTCAAACATAATTTTACCTCCCTTTCAAACATATACCTCCCTGAGGGAGCCACGGAAAATGCTGGAGCGTTTCCTAAGGCCTGGAAATATTAGAATGGAAAATGAACAGGAAATGAAAACTGAAATTTAATGTTAATAGTGGTTGTGTTGGAACTACGGAACAAAGGCTTTTATTTTCCCTAACTTCTACTTAGGCATGCTTTCTAGACTTTGCTTAATGAGCATGAATCACTTTAAATACATTTTTTTACAATTTCTAAAGCCATTTATTACTCTTTGGGAAATTTTAAAAATTATGTCTAGAGAGGAGCTCATGCGTCTATAATACTTCCTCCATGGCCAGGACTGACATGAGTTAGGCACTCAACTGAGAAAGAGAACTTAAGACAGCACTAAAAATTCAGTCATAAGATAAATAAAATTTAATGAAATACTCAAATAAAATCAAAGTTAATACTCTCCACAAAAAGCCATGATCAACAAATCAAAACTTGAACTAAAGATAAGATCAGTCCTACCGACTGCATTCACTGTTTGCTTCAGGCGCCAGTACAGCTTCGCTCAGCATGGGTTTACTCTTGCCTGGCACTGGGATAAGCAATATATTTATCCCTCCACCAACCCTTATTTTACAGTTGAGGAAAACAAGGCATGGAAATCAGTCCAAGGCCACAGGACTGCTATGTGGCAAAACCACTATTTCATTTATTTTATTTTATTTCTGGCCACACCTGCGGCATATGGAAGTTCCTGGGCTGGGGGTCGAATCAGAGCTGCAGCTGCTGGCCTACACCACAGCCACAGCAACACCAGATCCGAGCCATGTCTGACCTACATACACCACAGCTCACAGCAATGCCAGATACTTAACCCACTGAGCAAGGCCAGAGATCAAAACCCACATCCTCATGGATACTAGTCGGGTTTTTAACCTGCTGAGCCACAACAGGAACGCCGAGGCAGAATAATTTTAAACAGATTAAAAAGAGGTCATTTTTACTTGCTTTGACCATAAAGATAAAATCATAACCTATTTTTAAAACTGGTCTACAAGTGACCAGATCTGCAGATCTCATCTACAACTTCAGAGATTTAAAGCTCAAGCTCAGCATAAGCTCTTCTTCCTTAGAAGAATACAGGGACAATTTGGGCAAAGGACCAAAACCTCACTCTATTGAAACCTTTTTATTCTATTGTTCACACATCCATGAAACCTCCTAACAGTTCGAAGTATGAAATAGCGTGAGGGAAGATGGAGTGTGAGGGCAGACTTTCCTCCCACTTTAATCTCCCAGCAGAAGGAGATTAAAAGAGTGTGACCTGGAGATCCAGCCCCCAGAGCAGGACAGTCCCTCCACGTGCTACACAGTAACAACCCTTCGCCCCACAGCCTGCGGGGCCGATGCACACACAGCCCCACTGCCGTCACCCCTGCCTTCCTCACCTCTTCAGTCCCAAATCTTATGCACAGAGAACACTGACTGTATTGCCTCCTCACGCTTCACCTTCATGCCTCCAGAAACGCCACCCATCAGTCTGGAATGTTCCCCCAAAACCTCTTGATCTTCACCTGCTCAAATGCCTGCTCACCTCTGTATTACACAGATACAGGACCCCAGCTAGAACTTCCGAACTGGAATCTTGAGCTGAGAGGCAGGGATCTGTATTTTTCACAGCTACCCCAGGTGATAGCTGTGCTGTAGACTTTCACCTATGTCTGAGAATCACTGATCTTAATTTAATAATGTACAAGATACAGGAAGAACATCCACAATGTTTAAGCCCAGATCCAACAGAGAGGAAGCATGGATGGTTCCCAGATTCCTCTCTTACAGGTATGACGCAGGTGACTGACTGTATTTGGCTGAAAGTAGAGGATGGCGATGAGGCAAAAAGTTGTGCTACTCTCCAGGGGGTGGACACACACCGTAGCCTTATTGAAAGGCCATGGCAGCTTTCAACTCATTAGGGACTGACCACTTCTATTTAGCTGGACATTTTGGAAAAACACAACTTTGTGGGTGGGCTCTCTCACTATAATCACCCTTCATGCGCCTTCCTTGCTCCTTTTCCCCCATCCTGCCAAAATAAAATCAATCCCAAGCCAATAGGAAAGGACCTTCAGAGCAGCACAAGCTTCACACATCTCTCAAATTATTTTAATGGTGTGACCACATGCTGAAACAGTGCTTAACAGTACACTTTCCTGAAGAGAAGATAGAACAAAGCCAGCCCTAGGATTTTTGTTGCCTAGAATCCCATCACAAACACCTTCTTTGCCAGCTGAGTTACAAGCTCTCATTCAAGTTCAAATCTGTGACCATCGTCATAGCTAACTAAAGGCAATGAAGCCATTTGTTTAAGAGAAAGGCAACATGCGTTTCGAAGGATTTCCTTTCTTCCTGCCATAAGAGAGTAAGATGCCAAAGTGACATCCTCCATATGCATCCTCCGCACTGCAATTAGGTCAGTAATGAAAAAAAAAATATCCCTAATCCAATATTGTAGTTTTAATGCACTACTGTTTTCCTTTTCAACAGAATCTCTTATTCAGATGTGTACACTGGACAGATAAAACTTACAGGAGTTTCCCTAGTCCCTGACTGAAGACTTAAAGGAAAGGCAGTAAAACAAACAAAAAAATCTTAACCAAGTTTTATTTGGCAGCATTTTTAAATTGAGACTATGTTAACACTTTCCCTAGCATCTCATTTTGAAATAACTGCAGCAGACACTACAATATGTGTTCATTACTTCGGGGTGAAATATAGGACTTCAGATTCATTGCTGTCGAGTTAAATCAGCCAAAAGTGTCAGCAGATCCAGCTCCCTAGAGCTGATGTGCCACCTCCAAGTCTCTGCCTGTATCAGGGACACACACGTTCATCAGGTGAGGACACCCACCTATCTGACGCCAAGTTCTTTCAGCTCAAACATCCTGCAATTCAATGATACATACCAGCTTACTTTATTCTAGTAAGCCCACCTGGGCTTACTTTATTCTACTGTGATACTAGTTTTGTCAGACTCCACGCAAACCAGCACTTATCTCAAAAGAGAACTTCTTAGGAACTTTCAACCGAGCAGTTAAAAAGCCAAGAGGAATGCTCTCACATATTTCCTCATTAATCCACTCATGACTGAGTTGATTCAGGCATTAATTCTCCTGCCCACTCGATCACACACAAACCTTTCCTAATCACAGAGCACTGTGTGGGGCCGAGGGGTAAGGAACACACAGTCCAGTTGGGGAGCAGGAGAGGAGGGTACAGACGAGTAACTTCGATACGAAGCGTGGCAGGGACTGGCTAGACCTGTGCGTCCACTGCAGTAGCCACTAGTCACACGGGCTGCTGAGCATTTAACTGTTCAGGACACACACACACACACACCAGTTCCCACCTGACCAGATATTAGTGCCCTCTGAGTAGCTGTAAAATAGGGCAGTGGGGGAGATAAGCTCTAACATCACTGTTAACAATATTCTACAAAGTCATAGCCTAGATTTTTGTGACTATACCAACTTTCCATCCCTACCACAAGTGTTTATTCACGCAGGCAACATAACAATTAAATGGTGAAAATAGATTTCTAGGTGCAAAATGCTGAAATAGGCATGCTATTTGTGCTGTATCGAAATGAATGCTGGGGGAAAGATGGCAGTGTTTTTCTTTCTAACAGTGCGAGAAGGAAGAGCTCTGTTTGAGCTAAACATTTTCTTTGCTCAAAACAGAAATGTTCCTTTTATGGTCTAATTTGGGGGGGGGTGATTTAAAATAGTTTGTTAAAAAGCAGTTTATTAAATGTTTTCTCTCACTGTAGTTAGATTAACGATATATGGAATTTGCTTATGTCAAAAATTCAAGGAGCAAACTGGTTTTACCTTAAAGAGAAAAAAAGATATTACTTTCAGCAACACAACCTCAATATGATCAAGCTGCAATATGAAAAGACACCTTCACGCACACACAACTTTGTCAAATAAGTTTCACACGTAATATCAAGTTATTTTTATCAAGGCACTGTCATAGCTTTCCAACATATATTTTGCCAAGCAATAATACCAAAACATAAAACCCAAGCAAAAAAGACCCAAATAACATTCATCACTACCATCACTTCATAGAGAAAGGTTATTAAAACACACACACAAACATACTCAAAATGGCAATCTTAGAATTTTTTTTTTCTTTTTAAGGCCACACTTTTAGCATATGGAAGTTTCAGGCTACAAGTCGAATCGGAGCTGCAGCTGCCGACCTACACCTACACCACAGCCACAGCAACACAGGATCCGAGCCACATCTGCAAACTACACCACAGCTCACAGTGATGCCGGATCCTTATCCACTGAGCAAGGCCAGTGATCGAACTCGCATCCTCATAGATATTAGTCGGGTTCGTTACCAGTGAGCCACAATGGGAACTCCAGGTGGTTTTTCCTTTTTTTTTTTGTCTTTTTTTTCCTTATCTGGGGCCGCACCCACGGCATATGGAGGTTCCCAGGCTAGGGTTCTAACAGGAGCTGTAGCTGCTGGCCTTCGCCACAGCCACAGCAACGTGGGATCCGAGCCACGTCTGCAACCTACACCACAGCTCACGGCAACGCCGGATCCTTAACCCACTGAGCAAGGCCAGGGATCGAACCCGCAACCTCATGGCTCTTTGTGGGATTCGTTAACCACTGAGCCACGACGGGAACTCCTAGGTGGTTTTTCTTAAAAGCTTTTAAATCTTTTAAAAGCTCACTACATTTCCCATATTTTTCTCATGTGCGCACAGATGAAAAGAACCTCTGTCACAGTCTAAGGACCAGCATTTGAGGACCCAGGAAGGAGGCAATCAGATGCTTGCAGGAGTTGATGGGTAATCACTGAGCTCCTTGCAAAGGCAGGTTGGAGTCGGCTCTTAAGGTATAACCAAGGGAGCTTCCGGGTTGGTGAACACGTGGAGATGCTGGGGAGGGACGAGCCGGAGGAAGCATGGAAGCTCTGCGCCCTGTCCCCATACCTCGCCCTGTGCATCGCTTCCATCTGGCTGGTCCTGAGTCCAGATGCCACTGCTGACACCGCTCCTGCGTTTGGCATCTGACAAGAACTCAGAAACCTGCCACCCTGAGCTGGCCTCGCCCTGGGAGACTTTTTCACCCAACATGATGATGGACTGAATGAGATTCTAGTAAAGTGCCAATCTTCTGACCTTTATGATTGTTTTGCTATAAGGGTTTCTTCTTCAAAGGCCAGGAGTGGACTGTGTGGTATTGTGATTAATAGTAAGAAATAGGTATTTGGGCTTTGCCCCCTCCCCACCCCGTCTTTCTGGCACAGAGCTCCTAAAAAAAAGAATTAAAAACCAGGAGCCTCTGGAGTTCCCTTTGTGGTTCAGCAGTTAACGATCCTGACTAGGATCCATGAGGATGCAAGTTCAAGGATGCAGGTTCGATCCCTGGCCTCGCTCAGTGGGTTAAGGATCCAGGATTGCTGTGAGCTGTGGTGTACTTCACAGACAAGGCTCAGATCCCGAGTTGCTGTGATTGAGATGTAGGCCAGCAGCTGTAGCTCCAATTCGACCCCTAGCCAGGGGCTTTTCGTATGCTGCGGGCGCAGCCCTGAAAAGCAAAAAGGGAGTTTCCTTGTGTTCTAATGGTTGGGTTAGGACTCACTGCTTTCACCACTGTGGCCCAGGGTTCAACCCCTGGTCCAGGAACTGAGATTCTATATCAAGCTGCTGCATGCCGCAGCCAAAAAAGAAAAAAAGAAAAAAGAAAAAAAATGAAAAGAATTGGATTGGTGCTTCAAAATTAAAAAGTAAAGAACTAGGCTTTATTTACTTCAGAAAAGTCCAGAATGAAATGCCCACTGCAGATGAAAGGCTGTTAGCCTAAGTCTGAAGCTAGGGTGTGCACGCCACCTCCCAGGAGGGGAACACTGGGGCAGACAGGCACCCCGTTCTGCCTGCCTTACTTTGAGCACTTGGGCTTGCTTTGCACACTCACCCTTGAGAGTACAGACCTAACCTGAAGCATCAGATACTACATCTCGTGGTTCTCACCTGGGGGAGATTGTCCTTCTCCAGGGGATGCTTGGCAATATCCGGAGACACTTTGGGTTCATGTCCTGTGGAAGAGGGGGTTGACACTGACATCTAATGGGGATAGACCAAGGCTTCTGCCCAACACTCTCTAATGCATGAGCCAGCCCCCTACAAAGAATTATCCAGCCCAAAATGAAGAGCGTTATGGCTGAGAAGCCCTACACCAACCCTACCAGAGGAGTGTGACAAGGTCAAGGGCCCCACATCTCCGTGTACACATCTCATCTCATTTCACTAAATGAAAAAGAAGCCCCTGAGATAGGAACCAACCCACCTTCACGGTTCCAGTTGCATTCACCCTCTGATAGCAACTAAGGGCTGATCATCCAGACAGACAGAAAATTGGAAAAAGCCTGTCACCAAGTGATGAGCCCTTCTTAACCTCAAGTGCACTTACAGCACTCCTGGCCTCGGTTTCCATCTGAGTAACGCAGGCAGAGCCCTAAGCCAAGCTGCCAAAATATTTTACAAGCTTCCGACCCAAGAGACTTGGTTGGTAAGATTCATGACATTTGAAAAAGGCTTGTGGTTGGGGGAGCATAGTCTTGGGCAGCACCTCCTCCTCTGGACCGACCTCCCAAACCTCAGGCCCAGCTGAGATCTTCCCAGGCCATCTCCGCTCCAGTACAGTAAGAGCAGCGCCCTTTCAAGGGAGACTGCATGGCTGCTACGCCAGCTGTGTGAACTCTAGACACACAAGCTCTTCTGGATCACTCAGATTTCTCTCCATTACTTCCGAAATAGTAATGGAGAGAGGCGACGGGGCAGACTGGCCACCACGGTGGACCATCCACGGCCACCTCTATTTCCTATGGGTCTGAGCAGCCAGATGCATCTTTAGGGTTCTTTTCTAAATTAGCTTGTGATCCCAAAAGTACAGTGAGTGGGTAGCGCAGGAAGACAGTCACGATATCATGGGGGTGAGGAGGACAGAAACAGACAGAAGAATGAGGAAGCTGAAAATTATAGTTTTGTTATATAAATCACCTGACCACAGACAACAGGGTGGACAGGAAGTCAAAGAGAGGCATGACCCCCTTGTCTTCCGTGATAAAAAAGACCTAACTTAAACTCAAACTCAAGAGTTTGTCACTGAAAGCTCATACACTGTATATTTTGGAAATAAACGGCCTAAGAATCCTCTCAAAACCCAGCATGGCAATTCCCAAAGTTCCTTCAACAGTCTTTCCAGCTCATTAATCTCGTTCACAGGCTCAGAGGGTGGGTATGTGACATGGAACAAGGTCTACAGGAGCAGTTTATGAATACACACACATGCACACACACACTCACATGTACATACAGAGGAAGATGGCCAATGAATAAGAAAAAAACTTTTTAGTAAGAAGAGCAGAAATAGGTTTAAGGTTTTTTTTTTTTTAAATCATTTCTCAATAGAAGGTATTCTTAAATGATGAACTCTCTTGTTTGTTTCAAGATCGTCTTCCAGCCAAGTCCTACTTGTCTGGGATCGCAGGACAGACAACATAAGCCATCCTAAAACTTAGCCTCAATGTCTCTTTCTTTCTTTTTTTTTTTTTTTAGTGTTTCTTTAACAGACGGTGATTAGGAATTATAAAAAATGAAAAGGTTTTAAAGTTCTGGTACAGCTAGAGGTTGTTTTTAAAATTGAGACCATGACCGCCTGCTTTCCTTTTGGACAGTGACCAGCATTTTTCAGATAAACATGCATCTGCAGAAACTATCAGAGTTTCCATTTGTTTTACAACACCAGTCACCAGGGACTGTGACTTGGACAGCTGCCTGCATCCCTCTGTAGCACAACAGCCCATTCGAAAGGGTGGCTGAATACGAAGGGTGACAAGTGAAAACGGAAATTCAGCATCGACCCCATCGACCCTCTTGCATCCAAGTTCCCAGAAACCACTGATGTGCCCTCATTTATTGATCTGGCAAAGAACTGGTGAAATCCCACTCCAGCTAGTGGAAAAGGGAAACCAAAGTTAAGACAATGATGCCCACTTTCCAGGAGTGGCTGAAACATTCAGGGTACTTCCTGCCTCCAATGGCCCACCCCACTCATCCTCCCCAAAATCAGGTTTATAAACCCAGGAGGATCTGGTCTGACTTAAAGTTCTGGGAGAGAACATACATAGAAGGGGCTCCTATCCACCAACTTTAGGTTAATAAATACACACTGGTCCTTTTTTCTTTACTATTTTTTTTTTAGGGGTCTCACCCACGGCATATGGAAGTTCCCAGGCTAGGGGTCCAATTGGAGCTGCAGCTGCTGGCCTATGTCACACTCACAGCAATGCCGGATCCAAGTGGCATGTGCAACCTATACTACAGCTTATAGCAACACCAGATCCTTAACTCACTGAGTGAGGGCAGGGGTCGAACCTGCATCCTCAAGACACTATGTCAGGTTCTTTACCCACTGAGCCACAGCAGGAACTCTCCACACCAGTTCTTTTAATAGCCTTTGTCTGGGTTTGCTCTGCCCTGTTAGGTCCCTCTTAAGACGCAGCACTTGGTTCTCAGCACTGACTCAGGAACACCAGCAGGCCATGGATTTGAATGAGAAAGCAAAGTCTCTGGCACCCTTTCTTTACAAGGCCCCAGGATTTTAGACCTGGCCATGCAATCTGCAGATATTTTCGGTTCACAAGAGCAGGAGCCCTCCTTTCCAAACCAAGGGGCTAGATTCCCAAGCTCATCTTTCTAGGAGCTTGGTAACTTACAGGTGGCAAGACACAGCCACCGCAAAAAAATCTCGTCTCGTCTCCAATTAAACATTTTAAGTTTGCGCTATCGCCGCACGCAGAAAACCACTGCCTACTTGGGGGAAAAAAAGAAACATGAGGTAAAAACATTCTCCTCCTACAATATAAACAAAAGCCCAAACACACACAGGAACTCGCTGGGACGCCACCTCCACTCTGCAGCTTGGAGACGGATAGCAAACTGCTGCAAAGTCCTCCATCCTCTGCGGTGCTCCCCTCAGGGAGCAAAGCCCCTCTAAAGTGCAAATGCCCTCTGACAGATACAATTCTGTCAGCTATTTATACCGCGTGTGAAGGCTTTAATCAGATAAGAGCCTAACATCTAGCTGAGATCATTCGCAGGCAGAGACTGAGAGTGAAAGGCAAAATTCTGGAGCGTGGAGGGGGCGGGTGGCTGCCCAGAGGACAAAGGCCACGCACAGTGCAGCAGCAGGAGCGAGGACACTTCACCCAAATGCAGCCTTGCCCTCGGTGGTGTCAGCGATCACCTCCCTGCAAGGGGAGGGTTTTCAGCGAGGTACCAAAGACAGAGACTAAATGACAACTCTGGGTTCTCTTCTCCACTCCCTTCTTACTGCTACACAACGCCTTTTGTACATATTATTGAGATAATTACCTAAACATGCCGCCTGACATTTATGTAAGGAATCCATTTTTAATCTCCATTAGGAAACCGCACAAATTTGGTATAAAAGACTTAATTCTAACAGGCTTTGGGTACAATAAGTCCCTCAAACTCTTAACAGGAAAAGCTGGAAATGCTACAGTTCAATGTACACACAGCCACCAATGCCTGCTGACAATCTAAACAGAACTGACCTTGACATCTTTGCGCTCTCTGGGTCACGGGGAGTGGTTAGAAACCCACTCCCTGATCCCCCCACTCTGTGGCTTCTTCTTTCCGTTTCACTTTTTCACGGCAAAGTCAGAAGGCACAGCACAGGCCTTCCTAGACATCACATTAAGGTAACTCTGGATTAATCGGCTCTAACAGTCTGAACAGGTGACGACCAGCCTAGAGCTCAGAGAGGAACTTGGAGGTTTTCTGACCGGAAGACGCAGCAGGGGACACCAGAGAGGGAAAGGGACCTCCGGGAGCCTGGGCACCTGCCACCAGGCAGGATCAGGTTCACAGTGAGTTACCACGGCCCACACTTCAGGACCCTCCCTCACAGGGGCCCCTCCCACGGTCCTCCACCAAATCTGCCCTTTTCATTCTCTTAAAGAGGACTCTACGTTGTAAAAGCTTCAGGCCCTACAGGAGCCAGATCTGCCCCTGAGCTGAAGTTTCCTCGGGCCCTGGAACACAGCGAAACCAGAAGCCAACTCGAGCCTCTCTCCCCTGCCTCTGCTCCCAGGCCAGCCTCGTTAAACCGTCCCTCCCCTTCCATGCCTGCATTCGATTAATGGCATCACCGCCTCCCAAGTCAGAAGACTGGGCGTTGTTATTCCCAGTTCTCTCATCCATTTCCAGCGTGCAAGTCAAGTAAATTCCAGCTCGCCCAAAAAATCCCTCCCTCTGACCCCTTCCCTGCATCCGCTTCATCAGAGGGCTCGTCTGGAGGCTCAGAGCTTTCAGCCCTGTCCCTGGCTGCACCCTCTTCCTTCCACGTCCAGACCCCGCTCTAGAGGAGGAAGGGGGGGGGTCTAACCCAGAACAGGGCCCCACTCTGAGCGCCCCTGCACACCTCTGAACGCGCTGTTCCCCTCGGCTACAGGTCCCCAGCCCACTCCACACCCAGACCCCTTCAGGGTTTGTATTTATCCTTCAGAACCCTCTGAGATGCCACCTTCTCTTCAGCTCCTCCTCGGGTCAGCTGGTCCACACCCCTTGTGGAGTTCGGCAGCTGTTTTCCACTCATGTTTACTCTTATCTCCCAAGCTGGATGGGCTACCTGTCCACCTCTGTCTCACCTTTCTCCTCACTCTTCCACTGCGGCGGGGTTCATTCATTTCTGAATACCCTTCACCCCTCATCCTGACTTTGCCTCCACACACACGTTTGCTGGACCACCAGGTAGGACTGCGTGCCGTGCCTAAGAGCACAGGGCCTGAACCACATGACTGCTCCGAACCCCAGTTGCGCTGCTGACTGTGTGACAGTGCACAGTGCTGCCCTTCTTTGTGCCTCAGTGTGCCTTCCCCACCTATGAAATAAAGGTAGCAGGACAACTTCACCAGGTTGCCCTAAGGATTAAACGAGTAAACACAAAGAGTTTGGAACAGTGCATGAAAACTAGTGAACAGTCAATAAAGGTCAGCTGTTCTGATAGCGGGGGGAGGAGAAAGAGGCAAATATGACTTTAGTCAATGATGACATAATTATGTCCCGCGCCACTGTTTCAGCCCCCTCTGAAGGGCAGAGAAGATACTTGCCCTGAAAGTCGGCTGTGCAGGGATACTGTGCACAAGTCTCAGTAAAGATTCTATGAAGGGTAAAGAGGACTCTGTTGGGACACCAGAGGCAAGAGGCTGCAACAAACACATGCAGACAAAGTTCTTACAGCTCTGGGTCCTCAGAGGGCAGGTCCCACTCCCAGACTATGCTCCACCTCCCTGCCCGCGCAGCTCGGAACTGAGAGGTCCCAACTCCCTTCCCTCTGCCCGGCAGGCCCTCCGCTCTTGGTGCCCTGAGTACTCCCGCTGAGACGTCAGCCACTGCCATGCCTTCCTCATCGGGCTGGGACCCGCAGTTCCACCTACAGCCCAACCGTCACAGCCCACTGATTTATTCTCATGTACTAACATCAAACTCAGGATGTCGCTTAACGAAATCCTCCTCTCCACCCCAATCCCCCAGAATCAGCTTTCAAAACTGGTCCCCAAGAGTTCCCACTGTGGCTCAGCGGGTTAAGAATCCAACTAGTATCCATGAGGATGCAGGTTTGGTCCCTGGCCTTGCTCAGTGGGTTAAGGATCCGGTGTTACCATGAACTGTGGCGTAGGCCAGCAGCTGCAGCTCTGATTCAGCCCCTAGCCTGGGAACTTCCATATGCCTCGGGTGCAGCCCTTAAAAAAAAAAACAAAACCAAAAAACTCCCTGTCCTCAGCTCCGTAGTCAGCACCTTGGAGGTGCCCACGGCGGACACAACACTCCTCACTTCTTTCTCTCTCATTTAACTATCCCTCAAATCCACATGCTTCCCTCCGTCTATACTGCATCTCCCTCACCACTCATCTCCTGAATGGCCACCAGCACCTGTCACCTGCTGCACAGCCAGCCTCCTCACTAGCGTTCCCATCTTCAGAGCCCCCTCTTTCCAACCATTATCCACTCTACAGTCTGAGAGGTGGTTCTGAAATACCAGTCTGACCATGACTTTCCTTGTCTAAAACCTTCAGTAAACCACTCCCTTCCAATATTAGAATAAAGTTCCAAAAGACCCACATGACCTGGTCCGTGCTTACCTCTCTAGCCTCACTGGTCACCACTGGAACCCACCACTGTCCTCCAGCCCAATAAGCCCCCTCCAGCCTTGCAGAATTAGAGCAGCTACATGGAGGTCTCAGCCCTCCCTCCCTGGGGACTGTGCTCATTCTGCAGAAATGTCCTTCCTCCATCCCTTCGGCTGGTTAACTTCTCCTCCCTCAAGGCTCAAGTTAGACATCACCTCCTCCAGGGGCCTTCCTTGACTCTGTCTCGAAGGTGAGCTAGGAGTCCCTTACAGGTTTTCTCCTGGTAGTGGGGCTCATCCCCATCAGAGCCCACACCCCACGCAGGAGTTCTCCAGGCCCTCTGTGGCTTACTGACCATTGTGCTAGCAGGCATCCAATGGATACTGGGGTGACATAAGAAGAAATAAGTATCTGATCTCTGCCCTGGTTCTATCACAGAGCTTTTAAAACTCCTGTGATTCAGTGAATGACGGAGTAAGAGGAGTATCCTGTTATACATGATGCTTTACATAATAAACCCCTTTCCATCATACACGAGTTTTCGCTAAGAGGTGACTCTTAGAGGGGCTGGTTGCCAGAGAAGCCAGTCCTGTGAACAGAGGGTTGTATCTTTCAGCTTTGCTCCCTGACCTCTCAGGAGGGGAGAGGGCTGGAGCTTGAGTTCAATAACCAAAGGCCAATGATTTTATCAATCATGCCTACACAATGGAGCCTCCGTTAAAAACCCTAAATGTAGCGGTTTGGAGAGTTTCTGGGTTGGTGAACAGAGAGAGGGGCAGGGGTGGCAAGGCACCTCTGGAGCCCCACACCTTGCTCTCCGCACCTCGCCATCTGGCTGTTCCTGAGCTGTGTCCTTTATAACAAACCGGTGACAGTAAGCAAAGTATGTTTCCTGAGTTCTGTGAGCCGGTCTAGCAAATTATCCAATCCAAGGAGGGAGTCGCAGGAACCCCTGATTATAGCTGACTGGTCAGAAGCACAGGGGACAACCTGGGAACATATGGAGGGAAGGCCGCCTTGTAGAACTGAGCCCTTGAGCCCTTCACCTGCAGGAGCTGCATTCACCCTGATGGTTAGTATCCAAACTGCTTCATGTGAGGGGGAAACCTCACGTTTGGTGCCAGAAGTGTTGTGAGTAGAAGAAACAGTTTTTCCAGCAGAAGAGGGGAAAAAAAAGAAAGAAACAAGTTTCAGGGTTCTCTTCTGACCGCTCTTCAACAATAAAGAAGGCACAGAGAAATAAGAGTAACTTGTAAGACTAGTTCTTCAGCGATGCTGGTACCTATTTCACAAGCCTAGAAAACACAAGGGATACCAAATGTGCAGAAGGGAAAAACTATTTAGAATACAGGACGGCCACCAAGCCCACATGGTAGAATCGTATAAGCAAATTCTCATCACACAGACCCTGGAAAGGCAGAACCTACTACAGAAAAGAAGAGAAAACTTAGCCTTCAGCAGCTAGTGCTCTGTCCCTCTGCTCGGGTTCACGAGTCACATCTACTTCTGTTCTCTAGGATGTGCATTTTTCCTTGGCAGGAAAACAAACGTTTACTGAATTGCATCTTAGAATAAGGCCTTGGATTGTTCATTGATATGTGAAAAAAGTAAAGCAACCCTTTATCCAGTATTTCAGTACTGAGGTGATAACAAAAAATTACACACACACATACACAAATAGACATAGTCGCATGTAGATTCATACACAAACGCATTTCCATAAAATGTAGGTAAGGAGGGAAATTAATTCTCTTTAGAATTCACATAACGCATAAAAGAAAAGCTGGAATTCACTCTCCATCTACTAAGATACAGATGTATTTCCTGAAGACAAAAGCACAGTTGGTTTGGAAACTCTGGTATTACTTCTGCTTATAATTTGCTAGGACTCCTTTTGTTAGCAAAGACCAGATACACAGAAAATGTAGATTCAAATCAAGGTTACTTGAGGATGCAGCTGCCACACTGGAATTTTTCTTTCATCAAAATGCACCAAAGAGGAGTTCCTGTCGTGGCTCAGTGGTTAACGAATCCAACTAGGAACCTTGAGGTTGTGGGTTTGATCCCTGGCCTTGCTCAGTGGGTTAAGGATCCGGCGTTGCCATGAGCTGTGATGTAGGTTGCAGACGCGGCTCGGATCCCGCATTGCTGTGGCTGTGGCAAAGGCTGGAGGCTACAGCTCCTGTTAGACCCCCAGCCTGGGAACCTCCATATGCCGTGGGTGCGGCCCTAGATAAGGCAAAAAGACAAAAAAAAAAAGCACCAAAGAGTCCTTATAAAGACAAGCTTGATCTACTTTATGAGCAGGCTATTTCACAAGGAAGCAGATTTATAAATATACTTTACACTCAATCCTTAACCCTTAGCTCCTGAATTTTTACCAATATATGCTCTATAAAACTACCTAATTCAACAACTTATGCAGTATAGGCTGTTTATCTTAAAAACATAGAATTATGTTTCTCTCTTCAAATTCCTTATTTCCATTTTTACTAAACTGTAATTAAACTGACAGCTGGATAAGAACTTTGCTTATATAGTGGGCAAAGAATATCACCAAAACAAAGCCTAGTACATAAAGAAACATAAACTATAATGAAGGCAGGATCACAAATCAATGACAAAGGAATGGATTATTCAAAATACAGAACTGGGAAAAATGAGTGTTGGGGGTAAGGAGGAACTCAAATTAGGGCCTCAACCAAACTATATATCCAATAAATTCTAAACTGACTAAAGCAGGGGTCAGCAAACTTTCTGTAGAGGATCAGCTAATAAATATTTTAAGTCAGTAAATATTATAGATCTCTGCTGCAACTACTCAATTCTGCTACTATAAAAGAAGTCAGAGACAACATGAAAACAAGTAAATATGGCTTTGTGCCAACAAAACTTTATTTATAAAACCAGGCAGCAAGCAGGCCACTTGGATGAAAGGGCCGAATAGTAAATAAATAAATAAATAAATAAATAAATAAATAAATAAATAAGCAAGCAAGCAAGCAAGCAAGCAAAAAAATTCTAAAAGAAAATAATGGTGAATATCTGATCTGAGATAGGCAAAAATTTCTAAACATAAAAGTAATGGAAGAAATCACAGAGGAAAGGCTATTTTATGCTTATCACACACATTTAAACGTGTTATTAAAACAGGTACATAAAGTAAGTAAACAAAATTAAAGTCAAATGACAAAATGGAGATATTTGACATGAATAGAACAAAGGATCTGGAGTATGAAATTTTTATCTTTTGTCTCTCAAACTGGCAAAATGATGTTGGCAATCTTTATATTTAAAACAAGACTAATATTCACTGGTGCTAGGAATGTAACTTGGATCAATCGTCAAGGAATAAAACAATATGCCTTAAAGGGCCTTTTAAAAATTCACTCCTGCTAGAACAAGTTCGTGACTATGAATCTAGCCTATGAAAATAATTATGGATCCACAGAAAGATATTTGAGTAAAGATGTCATCAGTAAGCTTAATGTATGACAACCTGAATGCCTAACAAGAAAAAAGTATTTCAAGAAATTCTAGTAAATACATTACAACGGAAGATCACATGCATATTAAATAATGTGTTAGCCGAACACCATGGGCATAAGAAAACGATAAGATGGGGAAAGAATCTGAAAGAGAATGGATGTGTGTGCATGTATAACAATCATTTTGTTGTAGAGCAGAACTTATCATTGCAAATCAACTATACTTCAATAAAACTTTTAAAAGGGGAAAAAGCAAAAAAAGAGAAAATTATAAAAGAAAAAGGCATCAGAATTATTTATGGAATATTACACTATTTTTTATATCTTCATAAACAGGGGAAAATATTAGAAAACACAATACATGTTAAGCAGTAATTATTTCTGGGCTGTGGATTATGGTTGTTTTTGTTTTCCTCTTTATTTTTCTCTGTAGTCTCCAAATTTTCTAAGATGATTATATATTCTAGACATGAAAGATAATCAATGTTACTTTTAAACAGCAAAAAAGTTGTTGCTTCTCCCCAAATCTGCAGGAGATACATAAGTCAGCTACTCTGAATATCAAAAAAGAAAGACTTGAGCAAAACAGTCTTACTCATCTGTTTCTACTCAGTATTTCTGTGGCTCTTTCCTCTTTAATGTCTATGAAATAGCTACCAACTCTACAAGGTTGAAGACCTCCCAGAATAAACACATTCCAACCCCTACAATGGAACATTTCAGAATTCCCCTGGGATATTTAAGAATGCTAGTGGTCATGCTTCCAGAAGTTGAGGCAAAATTAGTGCTAATTTGAACCCTGGTACGACTGTCTGACTATGTTACTGCCTAAGTATATAGCAGTCTAAGTTGATACTATTCTGTTGAGCAGATAACTACATCAACAGCTTAATAAAAAGCAATGATGAAGACAAACTGCTTGAAGACGTTACAAGGGCAGAAAACATTTTCTCACCTTCAATTTTTAAAAATCGTAAAACAATATTTCTGGAGGGCAATCTGGCTACAGATAATAAAATTTTTTAAAGCACATATACTTTTACCCAGACTTCTACCCTTCCAAGTCTAGAAGTCTGTGCTAAGAAAATCATTTAACAAGTATTTAAAGTACATGTGCAAAGATGTTTACTGTACATTTACAATTGGAAAAAAAAATGGAATAATGAGTATAGGTTAAATAAAATGTCACTTCCTCCCCCGTGAATGTTTGTGGCCCCGCATAATTCAGACGTTGAAACCTAATTCCCAGTGTGTAGATGTTTGGAGGGCAGACCCTGCAGATGGAACCGTCATGAAGGGGGTTAATGCTCTTTATAAACGAGGCCCCCTTGGAGTTCCCGTCGTGGCTCAGTGGAAACGAATTCGACTAGGAACCATGAGGTTGTGAGTTTGATTCCTGGCCTCACTTAGTGGGTTAAGGATCCGGCATTGCCATGAGCCGTGGTGTGGGTCGGAGAAATGGCTCGGATCTGGTGTTGCTGTGGCTGTGGTGTAGGTCGGCAGCTACAGCTCCGATTCGATCCTTAGCCTGGGAACCTCCATATGCCGCAGGTGTAGCCAAAAAAAAAAAAAAAGAGAGAGAGAGAGAGACACCCCCAAAGAGCTCCCTCACCCACTCCTCCACGTGAGAAGACAGCCACCCAGGAAACAAGAAGTGGATCTTCTCCAGACATCAAATCTGCAGATGCCCTGATTTGGATTTCCCATCCTCCAGAACTGTGAGAAACAAACACGTATTGTTGATGAGCCGCTCAATCTATGCTGATCTGTTAGAGCAGCCCGAAATGAACTAAGACACACCCGGACAATGACATGACGCTATTAGGAACGAGGTATGAACATGGTACACTCATGAACATGGAAAGACATTTGTGAGTCTATTTAAATCCAGTAACAAGACTAGATAACAAAATACCACGTTTATTGTTAACAGCCATCTTGGGCTGCCATAACAAAACACCACAGATTGAGTGGCTTAAACAACAGAAATTTATTTTCTCAGAGTTCTGGAAGCTATGGCTCAAGGTTACGGTGCCAGCACGGTCAGTCAGTTCCTGGGGAGGACCCCCCTTCTGGCTTGCGGACAGCTGCCTTCTGGCTGTGTGCTCACATGGCAGAGAGATTTCTCCCTCTCCAGCGCCACAGTCCTACTGGGTTAGGGCCCCACCCTTACGACCTCACTTAACTAAAGACCCAGTCTCCAGATGCATTCACACTGCAGATTCAGGCATGAACATATGAACTGCGGGGAGGGAAAGGAACACAATTTAGTCCACAGCAACTTTATCTATCTACCTACCTACCTATATACAGATATACAGATACATAAATATATATATAATTTTTATGAGCAACACTTCCCATGGATGAAATTCTAGAAGGTTTTGCCTCAAAATGATTCTATCAGCAAATACAGTATGCTGGGTTTCTACAACAAATATTAATTTCCTATTTAAGATTTATCGATTGAATAAATACTAAAAGGATGGTAAATTTTTTAAATCACTGGGGAAAGGTAAAATACTCTCGTGCTAGCTCGTGCTGGCTGCACTCACAAAAAGCAGCATCAATAGAGCAATGCAATCTCAGGACGCAGGAAATGGATCTAGGAATCTGGGCAGACTGTTCCTTGAAAACATCAACCCAATTTACTGCTGTGATCAAAACAGGTAACCAAACCCACTGGGCATTATTAGGAAGGATATTAGAAATAAAATGGAAAACAGAACCTACCCAAAGCCATGGTCCCGTGACCAGACCTAGAACCAAAGGAGTGTTCCAGAAGGCAGCCAAGCAGGTTTCTGTTTTCTTAAACCTCAAGGCAGTTGTGACAGTGTAAGAAACTGTTAGGAGAGAACAACTAAAATAATCAGGATCAGCCTCTACTTTCCCCACTGCCTCAAGTGGACAGGCAGTGTTACACCGCTTCTCAGGTACCTTCTGTCCCTGATTATACCATTATCTCCCCTTACCTTCCCCAGCCCACCCAGCCCCACAGCCACACAGACACAGACACGTAGGACTACAGGCTCCCAAGATCATATAGCCTTCAGCTCTGTTCTCCGCACAATGCACACAGGATAAGCCAAAGGATTTTCACAGCCAAGAGGTTATTTTACTTTAGGAAAGACTGTTTAGCCTGGGGAGACTAAAGTGGTCTGATAAAATTCTTTAGAGCAATAAAAGCTGAGAAAATACTGATGACAGGTGGCCAATATTATAACAGGAGAACAATGAAAAACTCCAAAGTTTTAAGGAGGTAAGAGAAAAAGGTTAACGATTAATTTACAATGGATAAAACTATCAGTATATTATCCCAACATGTCACAAAAGAAATTGAAGACAAGAAAGCTTGTTTTCTCCCCTGTGACTGGCAGGTGTGTGCCTTCATTACTGCTCTCTATGAAGCTGTTGACAGAGCCCTGGCTGCTGTCAGGGTTATAACTGAGTGACTTCCTCCATGTCGGTTACAATGGGAAAAAAGAGAATATGGTACAGAATAACCCCACAGCTCCTCAGTCTGTCCACAGACACAGTAAGAGCAAGGAAGATTCTAGTTCCAGCTATGAGTAGAGGGTCAAGTTCTAGTCAGTAGGGCTGGGCCCATCACAAACCTTCGCATTCAAGGAAAAACTGGATTTACAAGCATTTTGTCTCAGCTCAAGCTGCGCCTCCTGGTGGAAGGAGTCTGGGCCAAGCCGTGTCTTCAGGCCCTCTGACGGTCCCCAGTGAGGGCCTGAGTTTCCTCCTCATTCCTGTACATCCAACACCCAGCATGAAGAAGCACTCAAAGGCGTTTCTTGCATGAGCTGAACATTTCATTAAATAGAAAAGAGGCTTTAGGAAAAAAAAAACTATACTCAGGAATAAAATCTATCCCAGCTCAGTTTTGCCCCTCCATCCTGGCAGAATTACTAACCAAAATTTAAGTGTGGTGCGCTTGAAATTCAGTCAGTCCACAACTGCCAGATAAGCCCTTTTCCCAGTGAACCACTCACCATGGGGCTGATTCATGCCTTTTAGACATAAAAAGAACCTTCCTGTACAAGATCACACAGCTTCATCCTTACAAAACTAATGTCTGCATTCAAGACATCCGATTTTTTAATAAACTATACTTTAATAAAGAAAAATCAAGTAATTTTTAGATAACAGGTAAAGATTTAACATGTAGCACAAATGCTAACTGAATTATATGAAAATGTCTTAATTCTGGTTTAGCATTTAGCACAACAAAGAAAAAAGTATGCAACTTACATTAGAATAAAATGTAAAACAAAGGCAAGCTTAATAAAATAAGATTTTTATGGAAATAAATTTAATGTTTAAAAAAAGAAATCTGATTCTACTTCAGAGCCAACTTGAAGGCTTTCTCTTCACTCTATAGTTCTCTATTAGATTATTAATTCATACTCTGCTTTGTTTGAAAGGGACTGAAGGTGATTTACATAAATATGTACAGAAGAAGATTAAAAGTATTTTAATAAGCAGATGAGAAAAGGAAGACAATGCTAAGACAGTAGTACAGGAAAATAAGGAGTGAAGTTTAAGGGAAATACAGAAAAACAAATCATTTTGAAAGAACCTATATATCTGTTAGAATCAGATCATATATGCAAAACTTGCCTCTTTTTTTTTTTTTTGTCTTTTTGCCTTTATGTGGAGCTGCACTGCGGCATATGGAGGTTCCCAGGCTAGGGGTCTAACAGGAGCCACAGCAACGCGGGATCCGAGCCGCATCTGCAACCTTCACCACAGCTCACGGCAACGCCGGATCCTTAACCCACTGAGCAAGGCCAGGGATCGAACTCGCGACCTCATGGTTCTTAGTCGGATTCATTAACCACTGAGCCACGAAGGGAACTCCGAAACTTGCTTTTAATAGTCAGATGAAGCGAAAGCTGAGGTCAGTTGCATAATCACAATGTATCCAAGAAAATAAAGCAGTTCCTCGGAAAACACAACCATTCAGAGCATGGAGAGAAGAAATTTCTTCCAGGGCTCCTCATAAAAGCAACACTAAAAAGCAGAAATAATTATAATTGCTAAAAATTAGCACTAACTTACATGCTGTCCTAAGAACTTTAGACCTATTCACTCATTTAACACCACAAGGTAAGTACTGTTATTATCTGCATTTAATGGATTTAAAAAACTGAGGCACAGAGAGGTTAAGTAAATTGCCCAAAGTCACACAGCAAGCAAGCAGTGGATCTGGGATTCAAACCCTGAAGCCTGGCTCCAGTTGGCACTCTTAGCCAACTACACTGTTAGTGCTCCTCCGCTGCTCTGAGAGCAAATGAGCAGTGCCCTCAACACACTCACAGGAGACATCACTTTCATAAGATGTTTCTTATGATGTCCTTCGGTGTGGGCAAGGGAAAAACACAAAGCTTAGTTCAAGAGCAGCAATTCCACTGAGGCCAAAATGAGAGCATCCCCCGTGCGGTTGCTGACAGACAGGCACAGATACCTGGGCTACTTCAGAATCTCTTAGAAGAATGGTGGCCTCATGGCCAGGACTTCTCCTCCACAAGGTTTGTTATGCATTGAATGGCCGGGGTGGGGTTTATACCCTGAGGAATGGGCACCATGCAGCTCTGCCTGCTGACAGTAAGACAGAGCCACAGGCCGGAGTGGCCACCTGAGCTGCAGGAAGGACACCCTCCCGACCAAGGCTGAGGAGCCTGACAGGGACCCACGCCTGCCTGATGGGAAGAGCAGCCTACTCTGCATGAGAAAGCCTGAGGGAATGCCAGTGGGCAGGCCTCTCTTAGTAAAGGGTTTGGCTGGATCGAACCAAAGGATGAGAAGGTCCTCAAATGCCCACGTCACAGAACAGGTCTCAACAGAGATAGTCCAGGCAATATCCAAAGACAGTATCCTCAAGTGTCACTCAGGATCATAGCATACCCACAGAAGAGTCAGCCTTGGGCCATATAACTTCTAAAGATAGCTCCAGGACAAAAATTTTGGCGGGGGGGGGGGGGGGGGGGGGACTGATTTTAGAAGATAACCTATCTTCTCAACAGCTTTCCCAAGTTCAAGTTCAGGACTGTAAAACCATTTGACTAGAATTCACTCATTAACCAGCCACTTACTAGCAATCAGGCGTTGTTCTGGCTGATGGGGCAGAGAGGTAAGTAAAACAGACAAAAATCCCTGCCATCATAAATCTTACTCCTGCATAAGTACTACAAGTAACACGTACCACTAATTACTATTACTGTACTTATGCTGTTATTGCTGCTCAACTGTGTGTCAGGTGAGATCAACATTAGGACGAAACTATGGTGAGGACTCAGAGAAGGGTGTGCTGGGGGTACACAGCAGGATTACACCACTGGGCAAGGAAGCCTCAAGGCCAAGGAGACATCTGAGCAAAGCCCCACAAGAGGCCAGGGGTGGACCAGGTAAATGCCTGGGTAGAGATCCCAGGAGGAGAGGCCAGAGAGAGCGATTAGGACAGCAAGGAGGAAACAGGGTGGCGAGGAGGAAGTAGGGAGCAGTGGGCAGGCGGGGATGGATGTGAAACCACCAGATCTGACTCTGAGCAGAGAAGGATGGTCTGGCTCTCCTTTTCAAAGGACCACTATCTGCCACACAGAGAGGAAGTCACAGGGTCAAGGACAGAGGCAGGGAGGCAAGTCTGGAGTGAGAGGGGCATCTTTCCACCTACAGCACCTCGGCCACATGCACACACGGTCCTATCATCTTTCCGGGTCTGCAGGTGCAGCCAAGGGTGGTGGGCAGAGAGCATCTGGTCCAAGGCACAGGACCAGTGGTTCAGAATCTAGTCCCAGAGCTCCCGCAACGCCCCTGGCAGAATCTCTTCCCTCTTGCAATAAAACAGAAATAAAAACACGCAGAGTCTCTCGCAGGCAGGTTAACCAAACACAAGTCAGTGTGGCCTGAGGGAGCAGAAGCTGGTGGCAATGGCATCGCAGGCCACGCCGGTCCAGGGCTGTCAGGGGTATATGAATACACCAATGGGACAGACGCGGAAAATCTCTGATGCCAGCTCTTCTCAAAAGCGTATCCCAAAATACATTAGAGTTTAAAATATTTAACAGCTAAAACAGCACCACTTAACTCCATTCCCACACGTAACGCTCTCTGCTTTCCAAAAGGCATCTGATGCCCTGTGATGCTCTCCTCCTCTCTCTTCCCAAGGACTGTGAGAGCTAACATCACGTAAGCCCCTCTGAAAAATGCACTCTCTCGGGGCTCCGGCAAGGTCGGGGCGACCTGGTCTGATCCCGAGGTGCACAGGGCACGCCAGCCTCCCTCTCAGCCTCAGACTGCAGCCTAAGGACCAGGAGAGGTTTCGGGGTTCCCGCACGCCCTGCCCTCGCCGTACTGAGCGCCTGCTGGCCATCCTCACGCACAGAAACTCCCACTCCCACGTGTATTATGCCCCCACTCGTTCTGACAAAAACTGTGATAAGAACAGAAGGAAAAATGGCAGGGCAGCCTGAGAGAGGAGGAGACCAATGTGCAGCTTTCTCCCGAGCCCGGCATTTGTGAGCAGGCCAGGGAGAGGCACACCCATCTGTGACTTGACACCTTCCCGTGCACTGGGAAGGAGGAAAGAACACAGAAGTGTCAGCGAAGTCTCCTCTGGCTCTCAAGAGCCTTCACCTAAAAACACTATAAACAGTTGGATTTAAAAATAATAAAACTGTAGATATTTTTCTCACACCCATTACAATTTTCTTTCATGTTCCCTTTAAATTTCCCCCCCCCGCCCCCGAATCGAAGGACTGACCACAAGCCATTAGTAAGGAAAATCCAGCCAAGTAAAAGCCTAAGATGTAAACGGACTGAATAATTCACCATCATAGGTAGAGGGTTAAATATAAATTACCCTAAACCCAGGCTTTGCCTAGTATTATTTCTGGGACTATACCAAGGACATGTAAGCCCATACAGCTAACTTAGAAAACTGTTCTGTAATCAGATATCTTACTCCAGCTGCTCTCTTTGTATGTCTTTTCAGCTTTAACACATGACATTCTCACACACACAAACAGGCGACTCTTAATTTAAACTTAAGGCCACTAATTACCCATTTATACATACAGTCTATGCAAGCATATTGAAATAAAGAAATGTATCTGCTTGACGAATAAAGACTAGTTTATTCTAACACCATCAAACTACTGGTTAATTAAGAGACAGGATTTACCAGACAGGAGGAGATCAATAGTTCTGAATCTTCTTCTGTCCAGTTGTATGCTGTGTATTCAAGGGCATTATTCTCTCCTTGCTGTTTGCACATATAAGCACAGTTTCTTTCAAAAACGGTGCGGATGCCTTTAAACAGAACCACACTAGTGGTGCAACCCATCCCCAAGGTGTGGATGTTCAGATTTCTAGCGATCGCTACTCCGTTTCCACATCATCTTCCTTGGCTCTGCAGAGCAGGCTCCCACTGTACCATCTTCATGACAGGCAGTTGCCGACACCAGAACAGAAGGGAAGCTCCGAGCTGCTGTACTCAATTCCACTCCTGCCCAACAGCCTGACAAAAAAAAAAAAAAAAAAAATCCAGGCTCCGAGTGGAAAACAGGAGGGGAGGTGCAAAAACAAGATGACACACCTCGGATGCACCAAAACCTTTAAAGTATCGTTTTTCCAACAGACTTCTTCACTGTTAATATCAAAGAACAAATAAGCAGAAGATTTCCATGTGATCACTGGAAAACCGCCGGCTCCTGTGATTTGCCTGGGATTGTTCTGAATTGCAGAACCTGCCCAAAATGAAAAAGACGGTGCCAGACAGCCACCCTGCTGCAGATGCTGCTGGAAGGCACAAAGAATGTTCATCTGCTGCAAGAAACCTCTCTCCCAGAATGCTTAGCCTAGCATCTATATTAGCAAACATCTCTTTCCTTGACCTAAATATGCTATTTGTTTAAGCCTGCATCAGCGAGGAACAGAGAAGCAAAAGGAAAAAAAAATAGTCCAAAAACGAGAGGAAGCACTAAGATGACTGCTGCTATGGAAACATGTGTAAGCCCACTTCAAACAACCTTTTGCGTGTGTGGGTAACAGCTTGCTGACAGCAAACCACAAGGGAACACGAAATTGCTGTGTCAATCTTGACTTCTGCCCATTTCCACCCTTTGCTAGAGAGGGGGCTGGCAAGTTTTGCACTGCCTAAAGGAATTCTCCTGGGTCTCGTACCCAAAGATGCAAATGAGAACATGGATACGGGGTGACCTGGCACCTTCTGAAGCAATGGCAAATGCACATTTAAGTCCCACAGACAACAAGGTAATTATTTTTGGTGAATAAATAATCCAGGTCCTTCCTCCATAGGAAAACTGAGTAACACTACACTACCTGGTGTGTGTCTCTGGGGATGGCTGACAGGAGAGCTTGCCACTGACATAATACCAAGTTGACTCGTGCCATTTTCCTTTTAGAAAATGAAAAGGGAATTACGTAAAAAGACCAGCTGAACACACAGGGAAACCCTACCACCTACCACATGCGTCTAGAAAAGTTACTGCTCTTTTAAAATCTGTTCTCTTATTCTTCCTTATTTCACAAAGCAACAGATGGTTTTCACTTTCTATCTATAGATTTCAAAGTTGGAGTGAATTATAATAACTGAGTACCTGCAAGCTGGTAATAGAAACCCGTGTAACACAATGAAAGAGATCTTTAGAGAATACCAGCAGTCACATAATTATAACATTTCTATTTTCTACGCTTACCTGCTAGGCCCAATGTTATTATTATAAGCAAAAGTCTAGGTTCCTCTAGCTCCTGAATTTTTATGCAAAGTGTATCAAATAGCTACAGAGATCAAAGGAGTAGAGATAGTGACCACATGTGGAAAAAACAAAAACCAAAACCAAAACCAAAAAACCGGACTAATTATATGTGGTCTATATATTCTGAAAAGGGTCAGCTTCGGAATGGTAATTCTGTTAAAACAGAGCTACAGTGTCCAAGGTGATACCCAAATCCTGACACCAGAAGACCCTTGTCTTTATGTGACATAACAATGCTGGAGATAAATAACACGGAGACTTAGCTACACAGAAACTGAATACTGTAGACTAAAACACTAAACACCTTGGTTAAAAAATATCTGCCTTGAGGAGTTCCCTTCGTGGCTCAGTGGTTAACAAATCCGACTAAGAACCGTGAGGTTGCGGGTTCGATCCCTGGCCTTGCTCAGTGGGTTAAGGATCTGGCGTTGCCGTGAGCTGTGGTGTAGTTTGCAGATGCGGCTCGGATCCCGCATTGCTGTGGCTGTGGTGAAGGCCGGCAGCTACAGCTCCTGTTAGACCCCTAGCCTGGGAACCTCCATATGCTGCAGGTGCGGCTCTAGATAAAGGCAAAAAGAAAAAAAATATATCTGCCTTGAGAGTTCCCATTGTGGCTCAGTGGTAAGGAACCCAACTACTATCCATGAGGATGCGGATTTGACCCCTGGCCTTGCTCAGTGGGTGTTGCCACGAACTGTGGTGTGGTTCATAGATGGGGCTTGGGTTTGCACTGTTGTGGCTGTGGTGTGGGCCAGAAGCTGCAGCTCTGATTCGACCCCTAGCCCGGAAACTTCCATATGCCACAGGTCTGGCCCTAAAAAACAAAAAAATAAAATAAAAACTATCTCCCTTGAGATTTCAGAAAATTCACCAACTAACCTAACTTCTGTACTGTAAGGGAAACAATTTAAAAAATAATACTTAATTGAATAAATAAAGATGGGAGTTTTTGCTGTGGTTCAGTGGGTTAAGAACCCAACTGCAGCAGGCACAGTGGGTTAAAAGATTCAGTGTTGCTATAGCTGTGGCATAGGTTGCGCCTGTGGTTGGAATTCAATCCCTGGCTCAGGAACTTCCATATGCCATGAGTGTGGCCATTAAAAAAAAAAAAAAAGGAGTACCTAGAAATTTAAACTTAATTTACCATTATTACCTATTGTAGACATCCTGGGTACAGAAGCCAGCAAATACTATTAAGATACAAAAGATTACGTTTGAACTTTACAAAGAATCATAAGTGATAACCAAACAAAGCTGAAGCTGCTGGTATATTCTATTTGATTTACTTAAAACCCTAAGTTAATATTTAAAACAATGGAAGACAATGAAACAATTTCCTAACAATCATTCAAAGGAAAAAGCAATGTTTCCGAGAGATACATTAATAAGCATTTAAGCAACTTGTATCAATTTTAAATATTAATCATTTTCCAACCAACAAAATTAATGGGCAAGAAAAACATAAAACATTTAGAGCCAAAAATTCAACAAGGCCAAAAAGAGAGTTTCAGGCTAATAAATGTATGACAAAATCAATCATTCAAAATGTGTATGTGGTTTCACTGATTTTTCTGCCTCAGAATGATCTCAGAGAGTCTAAAATGATAATTACCATGAATTCCATCAGAGGACATGAATAGATGGATAGTATCTATTGGCAACCAGCTCAGCTGCCTACAGGGTACATATTTCAATTTAGAGATCACATTTACTGTCATATCTCCAAACATCACTTCTAACTCACACACCTGCAAGACTGGATGTCTGCCCTTAACTTCCTTTGGGATCCAAACCCATGACTTCCTCTCCTGACAGTGATTCCTGGCTCTCCCATTACCATCCCACCCTCAGATATTCCAAGTCAGTCATCTTCTAATATGACAAATTAGGACAGTACAGTACAACCACATGGTGGAATATTATTCGGCTATAAAAAGGAATAAGTACTGACGGATGCTACAATATGGGTGATGCTTAAAAAGTCATGAGGAGGGCAAAAAGCCAGTCGAAAAAGACCTATTACACAATTCTCTTTAAACAAAATGTCCAGAATAGGTAAATCCATGGAGATTGAGTGCAGATTAGTGGCCACCAGGGATGGAGGGTGACTGCTAATAGCTATGGAATTTCTTTTAAGGGTAATGAAAATGTTCAGAAATTAGTGTTTCTAGCATATATGCTATCTCTACACAATATACAGTCTGCGACTATACTAAAAACCACCCGACTGAACACTTTTTATTGAAGTAGAGTTAGTGTACAATATTATATAAGTTACAGGTTACAATACAGTGACTCACAATTTTTAAAGGTTATAGTCCATTAATAGCTACTAAAAATACTGGCTATATTCCCTGTGTTGTATAAAGAACCCGTTTAAAAGATGAATTTTGTGGTATTTGAATACAACAAAGAGCCTGACTCCTTTTTGATGTTCTACCGCCATCAGCTTTTTTAGATAGTTCTTTCAAAAATACAAGCATCTCTTATATAAAATTCATGCACATGAGAAAGATCTCATAAATTCAAACTACAGATTACTTTCTATTATTGATGAAAAATAGTTAAAAGAGAGAAATGTGGGTGTTGGAATAGAAAAAGGGAATTAAGATAGTTGCTAAAGACGTGGAGGTTTCAGCAAAGATCATTAGAAATATTTTTCAAAATGGGAAATTACAGAAGTGCTATTAAATAAAAACTTTAAAAAAAATAAGGAAAGTGTACATTTTCCCACCCCTGTGTATTTCAGGAATGTAAATCTCAAAGCTTGATTTAGGGGGAGAAGATAGACTTACTGTGTATCTCAAAATTTTTACCTGTCGTTTATCTTCCCCACCTCAGGACACTGCAACGCCAGGACCATGCCCTCAGGGGAGCAAAGATGAAGGCTGGAGTAAAGGACAGTGGTGCAGAGGAGGGTGTCAGGCCCCAGAGAGGGCTCTGGTCTGCACTCCAGTCTGTTCCACTGCAGTGAAACCATTAATTTTGCTTTAAAAATGTATCTCTAAACTCATGACCCCATAAAATACTGGAGTCACGTCTTCTGCTAACAGTGGTATTTAAATGTTCTCAGAAGTAGAGAAAGCAAAGTTACACAGGTGTCTTCCTGTTGGTGCTGGAATAGTGAGGAGGCAAGCAGCCCCTGTGGGATGCTCTGAACACCTGTACACTCACTGGGTGACCAAAAAGGAGAAGCAGCAGCCAAATCAGTCTCCTTGGAACCGAGGACAGAGGTCTTCCAAATGTGACTAGAGACTCCCCCGAAAGAGGAAGAGAATCCTCCTTTTTTGGCAGGAGACCAAAAATAAAACAGGTCTCCTAATGAAAGCAAAGTCTGGGCTAAGAAAACCAACTTACTTGCTGGTAGGAATGTGAAATGGTGCAGCCACTGAAACTGGGTGTGGCAATTCCTCACAAACTACACAGAGAATTACCTTATGAACCAGCAATTCCACTTCTGGGCCAATCCCCTAAAGAACTGAAAGCACAGGGCAGGGCCGCCACGATGCTGCTCTTCTGCCGGGGCTGTGGGAACCAGCTGATCGTGGAGGAGGGTCAGTGCAGCCACTGCTTCGCCTGCAACGCCTGCCCCTATGTGCACAACATCACCCACAAGGTAGCAAAAGGGAAGCACCCAAAGCTGAAAGAAGTGGATGATGTGCTTGGTGGAGCAGCTGCCCGGGAGGACGCTGACTCTACTGCAGAGCTATGTCCCAGGTGTGGGCATCCTCGTGCCTATTTCATGCAGCTTCAGCCCCGCTCTGCAGACGAGCCCATGACCACCGTCTACAAGTGCTGCAATGCTCAGTGTGGACACTGCTGGACAGACTATGGCCACAATGGCCCAGCTGCGCGCACATCTGCTCACCTTACTCCCCAGGATGGATTCGCAGCTACGAGAGTGAACCGTGTGTTCTGACAGTCTTTGTTGGTATGGCAGAAAGCCAGCCTTCTTAGAGTGGCCAGTCAAGGGGTCAGGAAATGTAGCCTATCTTGCAATCAGTGGATTAATTTGTTAATGTCCAGGGAGACCCTGTGTGTGGGGAGGAGTGGCCATACTAAGTGCATCGTGTATACGGTTCCGTTTTTCGCCTTTTACGTTTATTGGGCAATTAACATTCTCTCACCATCAGCTGACACGTGTATTTACATGTTCGCATGAATAATAAAGTAAAACTTATTTAGAACGTTAGCTGTCCCTAAGTATTCAACAGTTAATTGCAAACTTATTTTAACAACATATATTCTGGATATTTAATTAAAAGTCTGATATCAAACAAAAAAGAAGTGAAAGCATAATTTCAAAGAGGTATTTATACATCCATGATCAGAGCAGCACAAGAGCCAAGAGGTGGAAGCAACCTAAGTGTTTATCCAAAGAAAAATAGAAAAAATGTGGTACATACTTGCAGTTGAATATTAGCCTTAAAAAGGAAGGAAATTCTGACACAAGCAACAATGTGGATAAACCTTGAAGATATTTTGCTCAGTACAATAAGTCAGTCACAAAAGGACAAATACTTTATGAGTCCACTTATACGAGGTACCCAGAGTAGACAAATTCATAGAAACAGAAAGTAGAATGGTGAAAGTTTTTATTTAATGGATACAAAATTTGTTTGTAATGATGAAAAAGTTCTGAAGACGGATGGCTGCACAACAATGTGAATGTATTAATGCCACAAACAATACTTGAAAAGTTAAAAGGATAAATTTTATGTTATGTATATGGCACGCTATGTATATCTTAAAAAAAAAAAAAAAAAAGAACCTACTTACTAGGCACTGCTTTCTTAGACTTCCAGAAATACTGATGTGAAATAACAAAAAACCAGGAGGGTAACTAGTCTTTTCTCCCCCTCTCTCTCCCTGCACCTCACACAGGGCAGATAAGCCCAAGGAACAGGCTTCATATACATATCTTCTTCCTATTTCAAATAGTTTATATTAGATTAGTTTATGTAACTAATAATGACAGTATTTCCTCATTCCACTGGCTAATGACCTTCTTAGAAAAATCCTTTGAAATATATACCATCACAGAAAAGACAGCTGAGATTTAAGTCCCTGATTCACAGACGACTTCTACTTCTTCATTTTGAGCTACAAAATGAATGAGCCCACAGGGTTTATCCAGGCTCTGATTCATCCCCCAGCTCAGGAAGCTGCAGGAAAAGTCACAGCTTCAGTCACGTTATGGGAGGTCATGGAGCAAAACCATGGCTTCTGTGGGAGCTCAGTTTTTTGGAGAGAAAGCAGTAAATCCATAAATGCCGATCCCATGTCAAATATGAGAAGCTGCCAAAAGAGCTCACCTATTTGCAAAGCTTTACGTCCCCACTGAACACCCTGGTGGGGGAGGGGCTTGGTGAGGGAGGCTGATGCCAAAAGATCACGATGAACACAGCAAGTGCCAACGTCCAACTGTAAATGAGATACTAAGTGAAAAACAAGGAAGCTGAGCAAACTCACGAGGGCAAATGGCCAGAACTCATGGGGACATCCTCTTGGCCTCTGCTAGCTCTTCCAAGGAAATTCTGTTTTAGGCAGACATCTGAAGAGATCTCTCAGTGGCAAGACACTGAGTTTAAACTACAGAAAAGGTACACAGCATAACTCATGCACAAATGCACTCATGAAACAGTTCATGTGCTTTAAACACGGAGTTGGTGCCACTAGAAAGTTGTCATTACATATGAAGAGAGAAAAAATTCAGATTCAAAATATCTCAAGTACTTGTATCTTATATTTTAGCAGCAGAATATTCGAAAATTTTACTGTCACTGTGCCAGTTCAGAAATACTGTCTCAAGATGAATGAGAAAAGGACATAAAGAGGTTAATACAAAGTTTGAGTGTGCCATTTTAAAAACTATTGCAATTACACTTCAAAAACTAAATTTAAAGAGATCATATTTGTGGTTACTAAAGGCAGGGGATGAGGGAAGAGGAATTGGATGAAGGTGGCTCAAGATGAATGAAAAAAGGACATAAAGAGGTTAATATAAAGTTTGAGTTTGCCATTTTAAAAACTATTGCAATTACACTTCAAAAACTAAATTTAAAAAGAGATCATATTTGTGGTTACTAAAGGCAGGGGATGGGAAAAGAGGAATTAGATGAAAGTGGTCAAAGGTACAAACTTTTTTTTTTGTCTTTTTGCCTTATCTAGAGCCACACCTGCAGCATACGGAGGTTCCCAGACTAGGGGTCTAACAGGAGCTGTAGCCGCCAGCCTTTGCCACAGCCACAGCCACAGCAACGCGGGATCCGAGCCGCGTCTGCAACCTACACCACAGCTCACGGCAACACCGGATCCTTAACCCACTGAGCAAGGCCAGGGATTGAACCCGCAACCTCATGGTTCCTAGTCGGATTTGTTAACCACTGAGCCACGACAGGAACTCCAAGGTACAAACTTTTTTAAAGAAAAAAAAAAATTTAAAAAGTAAAAGTATTGAAATGCAATTAAGACTTCCAATTAGATTAATCAAAAGGTAAATAATAAGAAATAGAGATACCATAGAGGTTAGTTCTCCAAAATACAGGAGTGGAAAATGCAATTTTTCAAAATACTCCTATGGTTTTGAAAAAGCAGAGTAAATAGCTACACAGTAACATATGTACCCCTTTATCCAGGCTGGTCAGTCAGAAGAAACTATACATACCATATGTCCCCACTTATGAAGGCTCATGAAACTCCATCTACCTGAGTCCTTACAATGTTTTAATTTCTTTTTACAAAGACACAAAATTCAGTGCCTTCAAGAGACCCTCTTCCATACTCAGCCTATGGGTGGAATATGGCTTAACTATAACTGTGTATTAAAAGAACGTGGGAGTTTCTGCAGTGGCTCAGAGGGTTAGAACCCAACTAGTATCCACGAGGATGTGCATTCGATCCCTGGCCTTGTTCAGTGGGTTAAGGATCCAGTGTTGCCGTGAGCTATGGTGTAGGTCACAGACGTGGCTTGGATCCCATGCTGCTATGGCTATGATGTAGGTCGGCAGCTGCAGCTCCAATTCGACTGCTAGCCTGGGAACTTCCATATGCTGCAGGTGCGGCCCTAAAAAGCAAAAAAAAAAAAAAAAAAAGGAAAGAAATAATAAATAAATAAAGATTAAAATTAAAAGAATGTTTCTTTGACCAAACATTCTCTGATGTGTAAGTGGATTTCACTATGTCAAGGAAGTGAAAATCTTTTCTGGGAAACCAGTTCCCACATAACAGTTGGGCAGATTACAGATACTGCCATCCCTCTATGCCAACGAAAACTAGACGGAACCCAAAAAAAACATACGAATGGCAAAAAACCAAATGAAAACCAAATGAAAGGTCATTGGAGAAATGCAAATCAAAACTATGGGACAGCACTTCATACCTACGAGGACAGCTAACATTAAAAAGACGTGTTAATAACAAGTGTGGGGAAGATGTGGAGAGACTGGACCACTCACACACTTTTGGTAGAAATGTAAAATAGGCAGCTACTTTGGAAAACAGGTAGTTCCTCAAGTGGTTACATACAGAGTTACCATAAGACCCAGCAATTCCATTCCTAGTGATATATCCAAGAAGGCTGAAAACATATGTTCACGCAAGAATTTGTATATGAATGTTCTTAGCAGTATTACTCACAATAGCCAAAAACTGGAACCAAATCAAATGCCCATCAACTGATGAATGAACAAAATGCTGTGCATCCATACAATGGAATATCACTCAGCAATGCAAAAAACTGAACTTCTGAGCCACACTACAAATGGGTGAACCTTGAAAACACTATGAAATAAGCCAGTCACAAAGGATGACATATTGTATGATTTTGCTAGTATAAAATGTCCAGAATAAGCAAATCTATAGAGACAATAGATTAGCGACTGTCTGTGGCTAGGCAGCTAGGTGGGGAGGGATTAGGGGGCAACAGACGAGGGGTACAGAGTTTCTTTCGAGAGTAATAAAAATGTCCTAAAATTGATTATAAGGATGGATACATAACTTTGTGAATACACTGAAAACCCCTGAAGGGTACACTTTAAAGGGTAAATTGTATATACATAATGTCTTAAGTTGTTAAAAAAAACTTAAGGCCATATGAGGGACAGGAAAACACAGGCAGAACATTTTTTGAGATAATTTTTTTTTTTTTGTCTTTTTGCCTTTATGTAGAGCCGCACCCATAGCATATGGAGGTTCCCAGGCTAGGGGTCTAACAGGAGTCGCAGCTGCCGGCCTTCGCCACAGCCACAGCAACGCGGGATCTGAGCCACGTCTACAACCTGCACCACAGCTCACGGCAACGCCGGATCCTTAACCCACTGAGCAAGGCCAGGGATAGAACCCGCAACCTCATGGTTCTTAGTCGGATTCGTTAACCACTGAGCCACAAAGGGAACTCCCGATAAATCATTTTTTGACCTGTTTCCTTAAACAAAGGAAATAAAATCAAAGCGAAGGAAACTATCGACAAAACAAGAAGACAACCTACTGAATGTGAGAAAATATTTGCATATGATATAATTGATAAGGAATTAATATGTAAAATATATAAATGCCTCATACATCTCAACATCAAAAAAAACAAACTTGGAGTTCCCTGGTGGCTCAGTAGGTTAAGGATCCCACGGTGTCGCTGCTGTGAAGCAGGTTTGATCCCTGGCCAGAGAACTTCCAAATGCCACAGGCGCAGTTTAAAAAAAAATAATAACAATAATAAATAGGCAGAGGCCTGAATAGATATTTCTCCAAAAAGGACATGCAACAGGTGTGCAAAAAGATGCTCAACATCACCAATCATCAGGGAAATGCAAATCAAAACCACAATGAGATATCACCTCACACCTGTCAGAATGGCTAGCATAAAAATAAATACATAAATAACAACTGTTGATGAGGATGTGGAGATAAAGGAACCCTCATACGTTGTTGGCGGGAATCTAAATTCATACAGCCACTGTGGAAAACAGTATGGAGGTGTCTCAAAAAAATGAAAAACAGAACTGCCACGTGACTCAGCAATTCCACTCCTGGGCATATATTAAAAATAAAAAATACTAACGTAAAAAGATAGATGTACCTGAATGTTCATAGCAACATTATTTACAATTGCCAAGATACGGAAGCAACCTAACTGTCCATCAACAGATGAAGGGCTAGAGAAGATGCAGTACATATATGCAGTGGAATACGGCTCAGTCATAAAAAAGAATGAAATTTTGCCATTTGCAGGAACATGGATGAACTTGGAGGGCATTATCCTAAATGGGATAAGCCAGACAGAGAAGAACAAATATGCTATGCTGTATTACTTATATGTGGAATCCAAAAAATACAACAAACTAGTGAATGTAATAAAAAAGAAGCAGACTCGCGGATATAGAGATCAAATTAGTGGTTACCAGTGGGGTGAGGGAAGGGGGAGGGGCCAGTTAGTGGCAGGGGATTAAGAGGTACAAACATTAGGCATAAAATTAGCTACAAGGATCTATTGTGCAAGGGGAATACAGCATATATTTTGTAATAAATCTAAACGGAGTATAACCTTTAAAAACTGTGAATCACTGCACTGTACACCTGTAACTTACTACAAAGACTGAATTGCTCCTGAACATTTTATATTTTATCTTCAATACAGTTCCCTCTCCAGAGTGTTTCACTGATTCCAACACAGCGAACTCCTGAAAGCGTGCTCTTGGCACTGTACCTGGAAGAGGCAGTACAGAAGAGAACGGTGAGCTGACTTCTTCAGCAATGGCCGGTCAAAGCTATTCTGCTTTAAATTCAGAGAGCACTTCAGGGAAACCTTTTGCGGAGTCAGTAACATTGACTCATTCACTCTGTTAGGCAAGGTCTGGGCCTGAGGGTGGAGACAACTACCCCAATTCACTCTAAGACATTTATTTTGCAGATCTGTTCCCACAAAATTTTCACCTCTGCTTTAACCACGGGGCTCTCAAGATCCAAGTGAAAATACCATTTGGAGAGAAAGTCAGAGAAGGGGTGGAAAGAAATAATTATAAACAGGATTTCTGAAATTTTATTCAAATTACATAATTGACTCGATTTGGGTCACTCCAGTCACCTAAACAATGGAGGCAATTTACACACTAAATACAAATCGTATGGTAAAATTTACAGAAAAACATTATGTAAATAGTGCTGGGTGCGTCTTTAACAGAGTTCATTACCTGGACCTTCTTCCTCCTATGTGCCAGATGCTGAACACAGAATTCAGTCACGTGATATCACCTAATTTTCTAAACAACTCTGAAAGTTACACTTTATAGGTGATCTCACTCATGATTGCCATCCTTCGACTTCTTACAAGTAAACAAGATTTCCAGAGAAATCCACCCCGGTGTGTAGGACCACTGCAGGACTGCAACCGACACTGACATCATGTGGCCTGGAGCTGATACATCACAGCGAACTAGAGAGAAGAAACCCACAAGTCCCAATGTCTTCTTGGACCAGTAGTTTTCAAAGTACTGTCACTTCATTATATTAAGAAATGAATTTTAAATCACGATACAGTAAGTGTATATAAGAGTGTTTCCCCCCAAATGTGTGCCCTTAAACATGTTACACAGTATTATTTTCTACCCCAGCCTCTAGTCTACCGAGTTCACTGGAAGGAAGCGAAGAAGGGAGGGAGGAAGGGAGGGGACTGGCCACAGCCCAGTAAGCTGTCTTCAGGACCACCAAGCTCATGAGACCCACAGTTTGAAAACATCACATGTACCACTTACGAAGCAGTGTCTGTCAGCACTTGGAATTCACCAGTCTCACCACACATCCCATTCCCTACAAGCAACTGCCCCAAGAACAACGGAAAGACCAACTGAAGACAAGAGCGGTAAGAACACTCCGAGAGGATGGCTTTCCATCTCACACGATGTACTACATGCGCTTTGAAGCAGCTGCAAAGTCTCCCCAAGTCAGAAGACACTGGTTCCAGAGTCAAGGGGCAGAGGCAGGAGTGGACACGCTATTGCCCTAATAACACCCTCCATCCCTGCTGGTACAGAGGGCCTGGCTGTGAAGGGAAGAGAGCTTCCACTGAAGGGAGATGACAACACACAACGAAATGAAAGGTGAGACCGCCACCTGGACATCTGGCGAGAGACTCCTCAAGCTGCTGAACCAGAAGGCGGAGGATACGCTACCAGCTGGAGGAAGGGGAAACTGGGTTCCTTTCTGCCAAAGGGTAGGGAAGAACTATGGCTAGAACCCAGGGTTGATTCTTCAAGGCACCTCTTACTATTTCTATGCCCAACAGAACAAGTTCATGAAAATCTACAACAATCCAAAGAAAGGCAAGATTACTGAGAATGCAGGTGTCCGGGTAAAGAAGTCTAATCAGCTGTGGTCCTGGCTGGGGGGCGAAAGCCATAAGGAAGGAAGGAGGAAGAGGAGGATAAAGATATAAATAACTACTGCTGAATGGCAGAGAAATGAACACTGCAGCACTTATGCATATTTCTTTCCTGCTTGGTATGTGTGTGTGGCGGGGGGAGTGTGTGTGTACCAATTTCTTCTCTTCTCCTTCCACTTGTATTATTTTATACAGACATTGCTATTGAAACTTAACTTTACAATTTCAACTCTGGGCAGCACATTCTCATGTGAGACTGCAACTGAATTTAAGGATTAACTAAAAAAGCACAGAAACAGATAATGTTACTCCCCTCAAAGATGGATACTAGGAGACTTTGTGACTCCTTGTTTGAGGAGCCAGAGGGAACACCTTCATTTGCATGAAGGATATCTATGTTCTATTAGGCTAAAATACGTATGGAAGTTCAAATTCGTGTAGAGGGTGAGTCTGACTGCTGAGTAGTCAGAAGGGTGGGCAGTACCAGTTACTAAACTATAGTCTTAAAGCTCTAGTCCCACGCTTGCATATTGAACTCTGGGATGCTGGGCTGGTCCTCTGAAAACCATTGCTTTACTAACTGGGTCCCTGGTAGGCTCACCAGCAGGGGGCACCAGAGGGAGACTGCAAAGCCTGGGAAGGAGAAGGAGCTTGCTCCCGGGTGCCAGCTTCCTGCTGGCTCTGGTTCCTAGCGTCACCCAGGGACACTGCTTCTCCCTGGCACGAACAGCCCCTTTCTGTGCAGCAGCTGAACCAGGTTTGCCGTTTCTCCAACACTTACAGAACCATCCTCATTACGCTCCCCCTGAGAAACCCACTACCCAGCACTCACTCTGGGTTTCAGCTCTGGGGAGCCCCTCCTACAAACCTAGACAACTTAAAAACACAATCTCAGGAGTTCCCTTTGTGGCTCAGTGGTTAATGAATCCGACTAGGAACCATGAGGTTGCGGGTTCAATCCCTGGCCTTGCTCAGTGGGTTAAGGATCCGGCGTTGCCGTGAGCTGTGGTGTAGGCTGCAGATGCAGCTCGGATCCCGCGTTGCTGTGGCTGTGGTGTAGGCCGGCAGCTACATCTCTGATTAGACCCCTAGCCTGGGAACCTCCATATGCCGTGGGTGCAGCCCTAGAAAAGGCAAAAAGACAAAAAAAAAAAAAAAACCCACACAATCTCAACCCCTGGTCCCCCCAGCTCCAGGGCTGATGGCTGCTTCCTGTAGCCACTACCTCCAGGACATGTTAAAGTTCTCTTTTTACCTTTTCAGTTATCTACTTAACAATTTTACAAAAAAAAAAAAATTGTAAAGAAAAAAGAAAAAAATTGTAAAAAAAGAAAAGAGAAAAAAGATTTTTTTTTTTTGCTTTTTAGGGCCATGCCAGAGGCATATGGAATTGGAGCTGAAGCCGCCAGCCTACACCACAGTCGTAGCAATACCAGATCAGGATGCTGCACACTGTGGCCAAAAAAAAAAAAATTAATACTTTTAAAAAACAAGGATCACCGAAGACTGAGAATGGTCAATAAGCACATAAAAAGATGCTCAGCATCATTAAGGAAATGAAAATTAAAACTATAACAACATCCCACTACACACCTATTAGGATGCTTCCTAAAAAGATTTCCGTATTAAAGTATCTTTGATTTACGACGTTACGCCAATTTCTGCGGTTCAGCAAAATGACTCAGTCATACATATATATACATTCTTTTTTTATACTGTTGACCATCACAGTCTATCCCAAGAGACTGGATATAATTCCCTATGCTACACAGTAGGACATTGCTGTTTATCCAACCTAAAGACAATGGTCTGCATGTGCTAACCCCAGGCTTCCAGTCCACCCCACTCCCTCCCACCCGGCAATCACCAGTCTGCTCTCCATGTCCGTGAGTCTGTGTCTGTTTTGCAGATAGGTTCATTTGTGCCATATTTTAGATTTCACATATTAGGATGGCTAAATTTTTAAAAGACTGGCCACACTGATTACTGGCAAGGATGTGAAGTTGCCACTCTGGGAAATGGTTTTACATTGCCCAAAAATGTTAGGTTACCATCTAACCTAACAGTTCCACTCCTAAGTATCCACCTAAGAAAAATGAAAGCACATGTTCACCCAGAGACTGTATACAAATGTTCTCGGCAACATTATTCATGATAACCCAAAAGTGGAAACAACCCAAATGTCCATCAACTGGTGAACGGATAAACAAAATGTGTTTTATCCAGACAACAGAATGGAATACTATTTGGCAATAAAAAGGAATGAAGTATTAACACATACTACAGGATGGATGAACCTCAAAAACATTAAACTAAGTAAAGGGAGCCAGACACAAAGGCCACATATCAAATGATTCCACTTACATGAAATGTTCAGGAAAGGCAAATCCATAGAGACAGAAATTAGATCAGTGGTTGCCAGGAGCTGGGGTAGGAACTGCAAATGATTGCAAATGGAGATGAGAGTTCTTTTGAGGGTGTCAGAAGTGTTCTAAAATTAGATCATGGTGATGACTGCACAAGTCTGCAAATTTCCTAAAACTCCTTGAATTGTACCTTTAATTGAGAGTGAATTTTATGGTATGTAAATGATACCTCAATGAAGCTGTAAAACAAAAGACAAAGAAAACGATTTGAAGAAAATCCAGTGACTTAGACAAAGCAAATAAATCATGATAAGAAACCACAATGCACTAATAAGTAAAATGAAACATCTGTGTCTGGACATACATATAATTGCCTGTGATAAATACAGCATGCCTAAGGACCAAACCATCAGCAAAGAAAATATTTCCCTCAGATGCTTAAGAATAGGTCTGGTGTGCGGCACTAAAGAAATGCCCAGCTTGAGTGAAAGATGGTTTGACTGCTTCAAAACTGAACAAACAGGATAGTACCAGCATTCAGATCTAGCCAGCTTTACGGAATAGGAAGATACTGTTTTGAAGCTGAGGAAATTATTTCCCATAAAGGGAAATTTTTTATTTTTTTTAATTTTTTGTCCAAGGAATGCCTCTTAACAGTGATAGTGACATTGCCAAGGAAGACAGACTGACGATGCCTCATCACAAAACAGCAAAGACTGACTGAACGTGGACATACAGTACAACTAAATGCATTACATACGTCACTGAAGTTGTTCTTGACCTGGAAAACAAAGGCGAACTAAAACTCAGACATCATTACAGTGTAAAAGTAAGAGATCTCTAAAAATGGAAACACTCCCTCCACTAGACTAATCATTTAGACAGGTAAATACTTTCTCTTAAGATGAATGGCTCGAATTTAAAACTCCTTTGCTAATTTCTAGATGATGTCTATGCTTACTATAGAGAAAAGGACTATTCTTTAGCCTAAAGTTCAAGGCATTTGTATTTAAGAAGACTCTTCCTTAAAAGTTCGTGTGAATTATCTCAAAAAGGAATAAAATGATAACAAATTTTATAACAAATGTCTTGTTTCAGGATGTTTCCATAGTGTAGTGGTTATTTTATCACGTTCGCCTCAAAAATACCTTGTTTCACATAATTAATGTTTTTAAAAGCAAATATTTATTATTATAACACTTAAAATAATCTTTGGTGCTTTTACAGTATAAAATTATTTCCTGAAATAGTATCCCAGCTTGCAACACTGCACTTAAGAGAAATGTGGGGTAAATTTAATGTTGTCCAGGAACTAATTAGGCCGTGAGACATGGGGTCGCCTGTATTATTCTCCCATTACAGATGACAAGACCAAAGCTCAGAGAAGTAAACTGATCTGACCAAAGTCACTTAGCTAGTATGTGGGATATGAACCAGGGTTCATAAGTCCTAAGTTCTCCTAAGTCCTTGCTCTTTCCAGCATGTCACGAATCTCCTTAGCATTAATGGAGGTATTTAAAATTATAAATTATCCATACATGTAAGATGCTGAAAGAAAACATGAATGTCCAGTGCTTTATTTAGATGTGGAAAACGTAAGGCTGGGGCTAGGTCCTTTTCATCAACTTAAAGGGGAGATACAGGCCCTGGAGCTAAAAAGCATCAAAGAAGATGCTTAGGAGGCAGCAGGTATCTTTATTATCCCAGCCTCTCACCAGTACTTCTAAGATAGCACAGGTGGTTCAAGCCCAGAGAGTGTAAGGTCTGCATTCAAAAGGCATGCTTCATGTTTACTTGGAACATAAATTCAAGTGCACGGGAGGTGGGGAATTATCCCTACTTTTCTCAATGAGTAGGGAGAGTCAAGGGCGGATGTCACAGCCACCTGCTTAGGACACACCTCTGATGGGAGGGAGAGATTAGAATCCTCCAGCCCCTACTTCTGGGAAGACATGGTTCTTAATTTCATAAACCACTAGCCTGATTCCTTCTATTATGCACCCAAAGAAATATCTTTATCATTTAAGATTTCCTGGGAAAAACCAGTGATGCATTTCTGTCTTTTTAAGCCATCAGAGTCACCAATGTAGGGCACTGGCTAGAGGTCACCAGGAGATCAAGGTACATCCTTACACTAAGTGGCCTCAATCCAAGGAAGTTTCTCAGATTGTAGTTCTCACCCAATGGACAGGAATACGGCCATATATATTTAATATTTAATCCATTACCTCAGTGCCAATGAAGATATACTAGAGATTACATACTAACATTAAACGACTATGATTCCAAAATCCATTCAAATATATAAACTCCTAAAACTCCTCTATTTGGGAAAAAGACTGAGACCAGGTCCTTTTCATCAACCACAAGAAGAGGTACTATAGGAGTTCCCGTCGTGGCACAGCAGAAGTAAATCTGACTAGGAACCATGAGGTTGCAGGTTCGATCTCTGGCCTTGCTCAGTGGGTAAAGGATCCGGCATTGCTGTGAGCTGTGAGGTAGGTCGCAGACCAGCTCGGATCTGGCGTTGCTGGGGCTGTGGCATAGGCCAGAGGCTACAGCTCTGATTAGACCCTTAGCGTGGGAACCTCCACATGCTGCAGGAGTGGCCCTAATAAACAAAAAAAAAAAAGGAAGAGGTACTATAAATTTTTTAATTTATATGTTTATAAATCAGTGTTTTACTGCTTTTCCACTGAGGATACAAAACGTACAATTTTAAAGGAATTCTGAAGAGTCTGCTTCAATGTATCAGAAACTTTTTTGTACTTGGCAACCAATATGAACATCAATCTACGTGAAAGTCCTTATTCAGCAGATGTCTACTTGAAATTAACAGAAATTATGAATCGTAAAATTATACATTCCCACAGAAAGTTCAAAGCTGCCTGAAAAAAAATGAAAGTTATAATTTCACCTCATTATCCATTAATAGCAGGTTAGTAGTCTAAGTTATCACTGGCTTTTAGAAACAAATGTGTCAATAACAGTTAAAAACTAGTTTCCTGCTATAAAAGCTAAACATTTCAGGACATATGATGTTTTAGGATATCTGAGCACAAACAACAGATTTAAATATACACGGCCACTTTCCTACCCATCAGGTGAGAACTGAAGACTGAGAAACAGTCTAATAATAGTTTGTATTTCTCATAGATCACTTAATTCAGCCAGGCCCAGGAGTAAGAAAAACAAAGACAAAGGTCCCATCTTGCCTCTAAAAGAAAATCTGGGGAGTTCCCATTGTGGTTTAGCAGAAACGAATCCAACCTGTTTCCATGAGGATGCGGGTTTGATCCCTGGCCTGCTCAGTGGGTCATGGATCCAGCATTGCTGTGAGCTATGGTGTAGGTCGCAGACTTGGCTCAGATCCTGTATTGCTGTGGTTGTGGTGTAGGCCAGCAGCTGTAGCTCCGATTCGACCCCTAGCCTGGGAAATTCCATCTGCTACAGGTTCAGCCCTAAAAAGCAAAAATATAAAAGAGAAAGGAGAAAATCTGAATAGAGAAACGATGACAAGATGAGGGCTGCTCTAGAAGGGACAACCAAGGCCAACATGCAAAAATTCTCTAACAGGCTGCAGCGTGAACACCAGTGAGTGATGGAAACCCTGCAATGGCAACTGAACTAAATGACACTGAACCCATCAATGAACCCTGCAATGATAGGTTCTCCACCTCATGGCCTTGGCTGTGAGCTTGACTTCAGGCAGGAAGCTAGCGCATCTTTGGTGACACGGGCAACCTGAAGGGATTTTGAGGAAGGCCCTGAGTACCTTGGGTGTAAAGGACATTTCACCTACTGCCTAGGCAGCAACGGTACCAGCGAGGATGCTGAGGCTCAAAGATGTTTAAAGAAGGCATGACCAGCGTCAGAGGCCACTGAGTGTCTGAACCAGGCACTCGTCCCACACCCCCAGACTTCCAGGTTAGAACCCTTTCTACTCTATCATGATGCTTCTCTGTCAGGCTCCCAAAGAACCTCATACACTCTTTACATGCAGAAGTACGAAGCAAGTTAAAAATAAGTTGAATTTACAACGGAAAAAATAATGCCCACAGATCAAACTGCCCGGCCAGCTTCAGGGGGTCTGCAGTATGGCTCCAACGTGAAGACCACATCTTTCTTTCAATATCTAATCACGGAACATATTCAAACCATGTGCTCCATCTAGTGGATTAGTGGAAGATCCTCAGCATGAGGGAAATAGACATTTTTAGTACCGTTCAGTTCACACAGTGCTGAAGCATTCGGCGCTATCCCAAACCGCTACCTAAATAGCAGAGCTAAAAAAGGGATTATAAAGATCACAAAGCAGAGTTCCTATGGTGGCTCAGCAGTAATGAACCAGACTAGTATCCATGAGGATGTGGGTTCGATCCCTGGCCTTGCTCAGTGGGTTAAGGACCCGGCATTACCGTGAGCTGTGGTGTAGGTCATAGACATAGCCAGATCCTGGGTTGCTGTGGCTGTGGTGCAGGCTGGCATCTCCAACAGGACGCCTAGCCTAGGAACCTCCATATGCTGCAGGTGCGGCCCCAAAAAGAAAAAAAAAAATCACAAGCTTTCAGCAGTCAAGGATGAATTCTTTCCAACCAGTTAAAACTGTACTCCTAATCTGCTTCTTCCCTTCCCCAGTTTTCCCCAACATAAGGAAGTAAGTCGGAGAGAAAGGTCACTCCCAGGTCACCTAGGTAGAGGCTCTCGGGTGGCACACACCCAGCAGGCGTCACTCAGACCCAACTCTGAAGTTCACAGAGACTCCATAGCCTCTCGAGGTTACTGTGGTTACCAGTCCTCATTTTGAACCCAAGAGCAGAGCTTCCTCTCAGAGAAAAGAACAAGACGTGGTGGGGAAAACCCGGCTCAGACGTCAGCCAACATTCCCGGTCCCGCCAAGTTTCTGAATGTCGCAACCTTAAGGCATTTAACTTCTGCCTCAGTTCCTCCTTCGTAAACCGTGGACGATGACAGGCGCCTTGCGGGGGGGGCGAGGATGAAGAGGGATGCCAGGTGAGAAGCGCCTCCAGGAGGGCCAGAGCACTCACTGAACGGCAGAGCGCAGGTCGGTTTCAGTAGGCCTGTTCCTCCAATACATGGGCCCTTTCTTTTCTTCACTCCCAAATTTCTATCTTAAAAAGGTAATACAGGAGTTCTCTTGTGGCACAGCAGGTTAAGGATCCAGTGATGTCACTGCTGTAGCACAGGGTTCAGTCCCTGGCCTGGGGATTTCCACATGCTTCAGGGGCAGCCAGAAAAAAAAAAAAAAAAGGTAATATATACAAGTGGCCAGCAGAGTTGCCGAGAGATATGAAGATACAAAACAATAAGGAATAGTCAGGGAACTGTCCCTTATTCGGTGTGACCAGAACTGAAGAGTGAACAGGTGAAACAAGAAGGTGAGTCCTTGCGAACCATATTAACGTGCCTGAATTTCATCCAATAACCAATGAGAAACCACCAGATTATCTTTCCTTGACCCTCAATCTGTCACATTCTCACATTGTTTCAAAACTTTGTCAACCCATTTCCCAAAGAATAAAACAGAATACTCTTAAAAGATGTGTTTCTGTCTTCTGCCTCAGCTATACAATTGGAATGTCAACTTTCATGTATGTTTTCACTCAAAACTTGAGTTTTAAGTGCTAAGGAAACATCAAATTCAATCATGTCAGTTATGAACCTTTTGCTGTATCATAACCCTCAACCTATCAGTTTTGAGTGAGCGTACTTGGTAAGAGCAGTAAACATCCTCAACTCCAGATAAACTGTTACTTGTAACATAGCACAAGATGTGAATGAACACTGTCAGAGACTGCTGACTGCCTCATTCACCCTAATCTCTATCCTCCTCTTTCAGTACAGTAATAGAAATATGAGTGCACTTAGGGCCACCCAGCCAAAGACTCTATTTCTCAGCCCCTCTTGCACTGAGGTGTGGCTACATGACAAGGTTCCAGCTAACAGGATGCTGTCAGAAGTGACGTGGGCAAATTTAAATGCATGCACTTAAACGGAATGTAGCATGCCCTCCTCAGGCCGCCCCCCTTTCCTGCCAGCCAGAACGCAGACAAGCTGGCAGAAGCTAGCGTGTCCTTCTAGACCTACAGGAAGAGGGGGGTCCCATTGCAGCTCAGTGGGTGAAGAGCCCGACGTTGCCGTAGGCTATGGAATAGTTCACAGATGTGGCTTGGATCTGGTGTTGCTGTGGCTGTGGTGTAGGCCAGCAACTGCAGCTCCAATTTGACCCTTAGCCTGGGAGTTTCCATGTGCTGCAGGTGTGTCTCCAAGAAGAAAAAAAAAATTTAATTAAAAAAAAAAAAAAACCTATAAGAAGAAAAGTCACGTGGAAGATGGCAGAACAACAAGCTAGCAGAACCTGGGCCCCCAAACTGGTAGAGTCATCAAGCAAGCCTGGGCTGTTTACACTTGGCCATTACTGTGACAAAGAATCTCATACTTTATAAGCTGCTGTTTTTCAGTCTTTGTGAAAGTTAAATCCTAACAAATACTGAAATAACTACAAGCCTAAAAACAAACATTTTGTCCACTCAACAAATATTTATGGGGACCCACCATGTGCCAAGCATAGCACAGACTCTAGAAATACAGTTGAGAATAAGACTCAGTTCCTGCCCTCTAAGGGTTCAAACTCTGATGGACTGAAAGACTTTGGCCTATGATATTAAAAAAGAAAATAATGTGAGTGCACCCAGCGCCACTGAGCTAATCACTTAAGCACTGTTTAAACAGTAAATTTTATGTTATATTTACATTACCACAATAAAAAAAATGCAAAAAAAGAAAAATTCAGAAGAAAGAAATTTAAATTCAGTGACTTAGGATTTTCAAATCACCTATCTGATAAAAGACTTGTATCCAAAGGGGAAAAAAAAAGAACTTTCAAAACTCAATAATAAGAAAATAAACAATAAAAAACAGATAAAACATTTTAAAAAAACTCACCAAAAAAAAAGCTATCTGGAGAGCAGGACACGAGAAGACGTGCAATATCATTAGAAATGAGCAAAATTTATTATTAAATCCCAATGACCACCTCTACACACTCACTAAAACGGCTAAAATTGAAGACTGACCATACGAAGTGATGACAAGGATGTGGAGCAGAGGAACTCTAAGACACTCCGATGAGCTGTCTGCAGAAGGTAAAAGGTACAATCACCTTGGAAAACAGCCTGGCAGTTTCTTAAAAAGTAAACATTTATCAACCATATGACCCAACCATTCTACACCTGTTTACCCAAGAGAAATAAAAACATGCTATCATACAAAAACTTATGCACAAATATTCATGGCAACTTTATCTGTAATAAAAAGTGACTTGATTGATAAATTCTAGTATACCTATATAACTAAATGCTACTCATCAATAAAAAGGAATGAACTATATGAGTGAATATCAAAATAAATATGCTAAAGAAGCTAAACCAAAAAAATTTTGTAATGTATGATGGCATTTTTATATAAAATAATTTTTAGTAACAGAAAACAGATCTGTGATTCCCTAGGGATGAGGAAAGAACTAGAGGGATGGATCACAAAAGGACACGGGAGACTTTTGGGGGTGATGGATATGTTCATCTTGAACGTGGTGACTGTTTTACAGATGTACACATATGTGAAAACCTACCAAATTTTACAGTTTAAATATGTGCACTTTGGAGCTCCTGTCATGGCACAGCAGAAATGAATCCGACTAAGAACTATGAGGTTGCGGGTTCGATCCCTGGCCTTGCTCAGTGGGTTAAGGATCCGGTGTTGCCATGAGCTGTGGTGTAGGTCATAGACACAGTTCGGATCCCATGTTGCTGTGGCTATGGTTCAGGCCAGCAGCCACAGCTCCAATTTGACCCCTAGCCTGGGAACCTCATATGCTGCAGGTGCAGGCCTTAAAAAAAAAAAAAAAAAAGCAAAATAAATAAATATGTGCACTTTAATGTATGTCAATTATCCCCAATAAAACTATTTAAGGGGAAAAAGTCTTCATACAAAGACTTTCAAATGTACACTTGTTTTAGTTTGAACTAATCTAATTCAGACTCTGCTCTAAGGTTATCAAAATACTCCAGCATTACTAATTATTAAGCTGAAAAACTGGCATCATGCCACTCTGACTTCCAAACGAAACAGATTTCTGAAAAAAAAAAGGGAAGAACATGCATTTCATACTCTCTGGCTTTTGAAAAATAAGAGGAGATCAGTTTTTCTATGTCCATCTTTGGCTTCTCCCACAGCAAAGAAATTTACACTCAGCCTGTGCATGTGTCTATTCCTCAATGGGAGATTAAGAAAGGAAAGGAGAAACAGCACCTAGAAATTACCAAGTGCTAGCAGATGAATGAAAGTTCTCCTAATTCCACTAGGAAAATTTCTCAAAGCACAATGAAAAACTCACAAATATAATATCTACTGGCTGTCTTAGAAACTACGCACATTTGGTGCATGACATTTGGGGCACGACAATTATTATTCCACATTATTCGCTGAACAACTGTAAAACATAGAAAGAGTAGTTTCACTTTTAATTTAATCTATATCTACATACTTTCCTAGAGAATTTCCATACAAAAAGCTGACTTTTGTATTTAGCATATCCAGCACAAATTACCAAAACTTTCCAGGAAACATCTTTTATAGATTAATTTTTAATGCATTATCTTTTAAAAAAAACTGTTTGGCAATAGATCCTGTAAATAAAATACTTTCCTTGTTGAAGTTAGGAAATTTCTTGCTTTGTACACATAGTAATTATGTTCGTAAACTCTCTAATACATAAGGCAGAATCTTGAAAGTCTTAACACTCAGCTCACAAAATAAGCCCTGTAATTTATGGGTGTTAAATGGCTCTAAAATGTAACTTTTAAATGACATTACTGTCAACCATGACTCACAGGAAGAAAAAAATGGTTTTCATTTCTTAACGCTTGGGAGTTTACTTTTAACTACTAATTTTTTTTAAACCCACTCTCAAATGACACCGTGGGAAACTATTACACAGAAATTTGGGTAGTAAGTCATCCGTGTAATACTTTAATTGCATACTGATAATAACAACAATATAAAGCACAGTGGCTATTCTCTGTGAAACGATGCCATCGCGTTATCAGTCTTTCAACAAGACCTGGGGGAGGAAACGTAAAGGGAAGAAGTAATTCAATCCCTTTAGGGTCTCTGTCTAGTAGAGAAGTTTTCCACACAAGAGGTGAAGACCAGCCCATTCTCAGTAACAGACTCCAAGCATTTCCTCCTCCTCCATATTTGCTCAACAATCAGCACAGCAACAGTTTAAAATAGGCTAAGAACCATCATACTTAGACTACAAACTCCTGTCTGGACGGCTTTACAGGAGCTAGGCTCTTCTGAGAGGATGCTCAAAATCTGGAGGGGCCCTGGAGTCAGACCGCCCCGGTTTGAGGGGTTCCAGCTCCACTTTTAGAAGTGACTCTACACACGATGTTCGACCTCTCTAAAGCTCAGTGTTGCCTCCTGAAAGGGTGACAATGACAGCATCTACCTCTGGTACAGTAAGTATCCATACATACCATCAGGATGTCATTCTATCACAATCGGCAAGAAGGGGATCTACAAGTGTGTTAGTTATGCAGACCTGAATAGAAATTGGAAAAAACCGACACTGACTTTGACAAACCCAAGATATCACAGTCAGAAATACATAAATTTCAGAAAAATATGTACACAGCAACTGTAATACAGTATTCTGCTTCAAAACTCAGTCCTAATACTGTACCCGAGAACTAGAGGCTGCGTAAATCATGGGTCCCCATAATTCAAGGATTCATTCACCAGACATATACGGAGAGAGCCTACTCTGCTGCAGACACACAGAGGGGAGACCTGCTCACGCCCTGAGGAGCCAATGAAACAGGGTGGGGGCAGCAGGGGGGAGGACTTGGGCGAGGGGCGGGGGAAGGATGGACACAATCTTTATTTCCGGCCACGCCCACAGCATGTGGAAGTTTCTGGGCCAGGGATTGAACCCCTGCCACAGCAGCGACCCAAGCCACTGCAGTGACAAAGCTGGACCCTTAACTTGCTGTACCGTAAGAGAAATCCTGTACACACTCTTAATGGAATATGCTGACCAACCCCTTCCTGCCTCACGGCTCCACCTGGGAACCCCTGAAGCATCGCAGCATCTGTCAGCAGTGTAACAAAAGATGGCTTTATTTTTCTGAAGCAAACGAGAACGGAAACTAGTGTGATGACCCGCACCAGCGTTCAGAGTTGGCCTTCCTGTTCCGAGGCATTCCACTCCCACCTAAGGTGGACCCGGCAGAACCCTTTGTCCCAAAGTGTCTAAGTGTCCTCAGACAACGGCGTGGGGCTCCTGGGTGTAGGAGGAGTATCGGTCAGCTCGGACTGCCATTATCAAGCCCCACAGGCTGGGAAGCTAATGCAACAGACACACGTCTGTGCTCCCATCTCTTCTTAGCAAGACACCAGTCATACCAGATGTGGACCCACTTCTACCTCTTTAAGGACCCCGTCTCCAAATACAGTCACACTCTGAGGCATTAGGGGTTAGAACTTCGATATTTGAATGGGGTCGGGCTGGGGGCAGAGGAACACACCTCCGCCCATGAGGGAGGGCTGAGCGTCTGTGGCCACAGCATCTCTGAAAGGAGCACAGGGAGGTATGAAATGCTCGAGCAGGACAGCGGGTGAAAACAAGCCACTTTCTCCTAGTCTGCTAGAGAGAATTATGTAGTGGTAAGCAGACACATTTTTCCCCTGGTTTCCTCACACTCCTCCATTGTTCCCCCCCCCTTTTTTTTTTTTTGCTTTTTAGGGCCACACCTGCAGCATATGTAAACTCCCAGGCTAGGGGTGGAATCCAAGCTAAAGCTGCTGGCCTACACCACTGCCACACAGAATCCCAGCCACGTCTGTGACCTACACCACAGTTCATGGCAACACCAGATCCTTAATCCACTGAGCGAGACCAGGTATTGAACCACCTGCATCCTCACAGATACTAGTCGGGTTTGTAACCTGCTGATCCACGGCAGGAACTCCTCCTCTGTACATGTTAAGTGTTCTAGAATAAGCTCAGAATGAACTACCTTGACATATAAAATCGTTACTCCCAGAGCTGGACCCAGTGCAGGCCATGGGGTGCCTCCGGTACACATTCTAGTCATCAGCATACAGAGAATACAGTGGGTTGAATGGTATCCCCCCAAAAGATATAGCCACATCCCAACCCCCAAAATCTGTGAAAAAGTCTCTGCAGATGGAATGATTTGAGTGAGATCACCTTGGGTTCCTCAGGTGGACCCTAAATCCAGTGATAAGGGTCCTCCTAAGAGACGGATTAGGAGAAGTCAGACCCAGAGGGGAGGCCGTGTGGAGACAGAGGCACAGACCGGAGTGACACAGTCACCAGCCAAGGAACACGGGGGCCACCAGCAGCAGGAGGAGGAAGGAGGGGCACAGCCCTGCCAGAGGTCAGGCTCCAGGCTCCAGACCTGGGAGACAACGCTCCTCCACTGCTCTAGGTCACCTGGCTTGTGAGGATTCGTTACGGCAGCCCTACAAAATACACTGCGACCAGCGTGGTGAGCACAGGGAACCATGCGGTCGTAAGCACTTTCTGGTGGACTTTTATTGGCAGCCTATGGTCAGGCACCTTCATTTCTGCTGTGGCCAATAAATCTAACCAACTGCCAAGGGAGGCATTACCTCCGTTGTACAGCTAGTACTGAGGCACCAAAAGTCAAGCTGCTCGAGGATCGTGCAGCAAGACGCGGTGAGGGGGCATTCCACACCCCAGGCCCCACTAAACCCGGCCTTTTCCCTACACCTTCTACCCAACAGTGTGCACGTTCACCGTGGCGCCCAGGCCTCCCCTGCACCATCAGCCCCGCCTAGTCCTGCCGGGCAGTGATGTTTTCCAGGCTTGAACATCTCCTGTCAAACCAGGAAGGAACCCGGAAATGTGTTTAAACTTTGACTGAAATACGTTAACACCGATGAGTTACTACTCCCCACGCGTTTACATTTTCAGACATCTTACTTTCAACCGTGGGATGGAAAGATGTGTTGCCGTTACACAAATGGGGCAAAGATGTGCTCTGTGCATTGGCCTTAGCTCATTTATTTCTTCACGGCAGGGTGAGACTCAAGAGCCTGCTGGCATCAAACTCAAATTTTTACACATCTGATTATTTTTAAAATAGCAGAAACGAGCAGATGTTTAGCCTTGTAGCCTGCCTTACCTACCTCAGCGAACATCACCTGACACTGGTAAGAGTCTTACAGTTACAAGGCCCCAGCTCTCTGCTGCCGAGCAACATCAATTCCACACGAGAGTCCCCTCCAGGCACCCTCAGCCCAACCCAGGGAGTCCCCAGCCCTCCTCACTTCCTGAATGGTGGTCCCCTGACTGTAAGTCTCTGGCTGGTCTCATGCAACTTCGTCCAAGTGCTGTCCCATCAAGCTGATGTGTCACTACTGCCGCTCACAGCTGTACCTTTTCCTTGATCAGTCCCAAGCCCCTCAAACTCCCTATAGTCACCGAAACAGGACTTGTAGGCAAAAGAAAGAAGCTGGGAAGCAATCATCCAGCTTTTCCTTGCCTTGGAAATGGAACTACCCTTAGAACGGGCCCTGCAGAAGCTGCAGGTGCCCAAGGTGTGCCCCCCAGAGGGAACTGCCCTGGAAATCCTGGACAGGCTCGCCCCTCCCCGAGTACAGAAGGGTCACCTGTCCTGTTTCTCTACAGTCTCCAGTCCTGGGATGTCGGCCCCTCTCGGTTTCCCTTAGGACACAGAACCCAGGAGCAGGTAACCCAAGGACCCTTTAGGTATGTGGGGAAGAGAGAGGAGCGGGAGGCAGTCAGACCGGTACACAAACAGGATACAAGAACGAGACAAGGCAGACAAAAGTGTGGCTGCCAAGGACCGTCTCTATCCCTCATCCAGCAAGAGAGAGGCAAGGGAGCTGAGGACACCCCAGAGGGAACCAGGGGGCTCAAGCGGACAGTGGTAATGACCGAGTCCTTTACCCAAATCATCCACGTCCACACCCCCCACTCAGCTCAGCCCCGCTGTCAGGCCCTCCCCGTCCTCTACAGGTGCCTCTGTGCAGTCGGGACAGCGCTGCGCTGCCGTGGCCACCCCTCCCCGTGGCGGGCGAGCACCTTGGGCATGGCCTGGCACCAGAAGCCTCTGGTAAATGTTTGTTGAATGAATGACCATGAGCACTTTTTCACCATTTGCATTTAACTACCATGTAACCCCAGTGTGATTCTTATTTATATGACACATTAACTCTGCTAGAAAGGCATCTCTGACGATAGCCCAGGGAGCCTCTGTCACGGCTTGCTGGCCCTAAAGCACGTTCAACTGCTCCTGCAACATTGCCAAACTTCACAAGTAGAAGGCCCGGGCCAATCCTGATTGTTCACCACCCCACGTGGATGATGCAAACTGATCTTCAACACAGACACTGAGGGAAACAACTGCCAGTTCTCCTGCAAGTGTTTCTGTTGGAACCACCGTGCTCAAGGAACAAGAACCCTGCAGGCAACTCGGCAGCAGAGGCTGGGTGCTACTGATGTCCGTTCGCTTGGCAGCTAGCAGGCACACAGCAGCACATCAGTAAGTGCTCGGGGTGAGGTTTCCTGCAGCAGCAGATGCTTCCGACAGCTGAGGTGTTTCAACCTCCAGAGACAACAAATGTCCTCTCACCTGGCTGAGTGCCCCAGCCAGCCCCACGCCACCCAGGACCAACACACAGTGGCCATTGGAAAGGAACAATAGACCATTATTTAGGAAAACAAGGACCACTTCCTACTTCTTTAGTTTAAGGTAACACAGAGTAACTACTCACCGATGCTTTATTAAAGGCAAATTTTGACACACGCACACACACAAAGAATTTGGAAGGAAACCCAAAAACTTAAAACAAAAAGCAACTGAGATAACTTGCTTGAAAGAGACTGCTTTGGGCCCCCTTAGAAACTGTTTTCATATTGACAACAGGCTGAAGACAAGGGCAATCATTTCCCCCAAACTACAATGTGGTTTTTAAAACCATAAGTAGAAATTAAAACTAGGGAGTTCCCGTTATGGTCCAGCGGAAAAGAATCCAACTAGTACCATGAGGATGCGGGTTCCATGCCTGGCCTCACTCAGTGGGTCAGGGATCTGGCATTGCTGTGAGCTGTGGTGTAGGCTGCAGATGCAGCGTGGATCCTGTGTTGCTGTGGTGCAGGCCAGCAGCTGGAACTCTGATTCAACCCCTAGCCTGGGAACTTCCATACCGTGGGTGCAGCCCTAAAAAAGGAAAGAAAGAGAGAGAGAGACAGAGAGAGAGAGAGAGAGAGAGAGAGGAAGAACAGAAAGAAAGAAAGAAAGAAAAAGAGAAAGAGAGGGAGGGAGGAAGGAAGGGAGGAAGAAAGGAAGGGAGGGAGGAAGGAAGGAAGGAAGAAAGTAAACTAGAAGAACTCCCCTGATTATGAGCTCAGCGGCTCATGTAACGCACATGCTCCGCTTCCTCCGTTCTGCCCTAGATTTTTCAGCAGCAGGACATGATTTTATCACACAGGGGAAAAAAGAAAGGAACTCCCGCCTCATTCAACCCATCAAAATATCACCCACAATCCGTTAGTAGCACCCAGATGGATAGCTCTTTGGTAAGACTTGCCTAAGTTAATCATATTAAAAAAAAAAAAAAATGTTGTCAAAGTCACTGCCACACTGCCACTAACAAAACAACCAGGAAATTTTAAAGCAGACAGAAGGAGGCACCTCCTTTTCAACACAGCCACCCAGGCCTGGCAAAACCAGGCTGAGCGACGACTGCTCAGAACTCGCCTTTCTTCTGGAAGGGGCAGGTGGGATGCTCACCGACCTTCAGGTTTTACCTGAAGATGCCCATCCGCTCTGAGTAGGAGGAACCTGACCTCAGGGCCACACACATTACATAACTCAAGGCCAGGCCTCATCACTCACCCTCTCAGAGATTAAGAAAGGAAGTGGTTTGTTGGTTTTGAGGTTTTCAAAAGGAGGAAGGACTTTACAACCAGTGTGCTAACCCTGTTGGCTCTACTATGGAAAACAACAATTAAAGGGTTGCCCAACTTTCAGGACCTGTCTTGGCAGAAAACACCCAGTAGAACTTGCCTGGTCAACAGGAAAGCCGAGGGCCATGGGGCAGTTTGGGGGGTTGGGAGGGCGGTCCTAAACAGCCACTCTGAACCGCCACAGTGTTGATTATCTGGACTGGATTTCATGTGCATCTTTGAGACCTGTATTATTCAGAGTATAAACTCAGATATGGAAATCTCTCTCTTCCTGAATCCACCATTTACTTTTTCATTTCCGTTATAATCAACTCACAACCCCTAGCTCTGCTAAAGATATCCCCAGAAATAATTCTGGCTTAACTTCACAGGTCCATGGAAGCTACAAAATGTAGCTCTGGATGTCTCTTTCTTTCTTCCTTTTTCTTTTTGCTTTTTATGGCCGCACCTGTGGCATGTGGAGGTTCCCAGGCTAGGGGCTGAATCAGAGCTGTTGCTGCCGGCCCACACCACAGCCACAGCGACATGGGATCGGATCCATGTCTGCGACCTACGCCACAGCTCACGGCAACGCCGGACCCCTAACCCACCCAGCAAGGCCAGAGATCGAACCCACAACCTCATGGTTCCTAGTCGGGTTTGTTAACCACTGAGCCAGGAAGGGAACTCCTGGATGTTTCTTTAAAAGGGCTCCTTCTTAGGTTATGCTTTAAGAGAAAATCCTCCTGGAAACTTCCTCCCTGGTAAGGGCGGGTATGAAGAGAGAGCAAAAGTTGAGTGAATCAAAGTTTAATCTCTGAAATCCCTAATAAGTAATAAATAAATGTTTACGTAAAACAATGTCCTGGGTGGGAGAGGTAGACTGGGGGTTTGGGATAGAAATGTTCTAAAATTAGGTTGTGATGATGGTTGTGCAACAATAATCACAATAAAACAGTGAATTATTTTTAAAAATTAAAAAAAAGTCAAAAATCCACTGAAATCTATGTCATTTTTTGATGGCTGTGTTGGACTCACATATTGGGGACAAATAAATAAAGCAAGCCAAGCCTTTCAGCACACTTTTCTCAATGATAAAGTTTCCCAAGATGACGTACTAATTAACACACATTCCAGTTGACTCTGGAAGTGAAGCATAGCCTATTTGCCAAAAAAAAAAAAAAAAAAAGGTGCATATTCTTGATTTCCTCAGAACACACAGTCTTTGCTGTGGGAAAGCAGAGGGCCACCCGACTGAGCAATATCCACACACACAAGCGCACGGGTTTGTGACTGCCCAGGTCCTGAAAGTAGACAATAACAATCAGGGGACTATTTTTCTACTTTTAAACATTTTGGGGTCTAAGCATGTTTTCTTTGTTACACTGTTTTTCACTCCTAGGGGTGTTGTCAGAAAGTAATCAAACAAAAAAATGATACTCCGCAGTCAAAGTTGTCCTCAAATCAGTGGTTCTAAGAAGCACGAGCCTCAAGCAACGGCCTTTCCTGCAGAGTGTCCGTGGACACAAACTCAGCTCTGCGCTCTCCCTTCCTTTCCCATGCCTACTGGGGACTCAGTTCTTGCTCTCCCATCCAGTATCCTCAACAGCAGAGATCCAACGAGTCAAGTAATCGGCTCTGCCACCAGTTTTAACCTGGCAAGGTCCCTCGTCCACGGGCAGCACAACAGCAGCACCGGGACAACAGCAGCACCAGCGCTGCCCCAACACTGACGCTCTGCGGGAGCAGCCCACGGTTCGTGCAGCCCGTGGTGCTCGAGGTTCAGGAAGACACGCTCACGTGGTGTTAAAACGGAGTCCTCTTTTGTCTGCTTCCTGATTTACTCTTTTGTTTGTTTTCTCACGGTTCAAAGCTCTGGCAAGATTTTCATCCAACTGTGAGTTCTGGAGAAAGAAACAAACCTGGACACAGCCTGCGGGGGACCAGGGCTCCAGGCTTCCCCGAATTCACCCTCCCGCCCGCTGCCTCGCATTCACCGCTGGGCTCCGGTCTGGTCCCTACTCCAGAAAAGAAGCTCAAGTGCAGTTTTTAATATGGTGTGTTTCGTGTTTATCAAAGTAACAGGAGGCACAATAGCGTGGCTCACCCCACTCTACTTTCAGCCTTGCTCCTCAGAGGCAAACCCTTTTAGTGATTTTGGTGTTTCTCTTGGTAGTTCCCTCTGTATCTCTAAAATACAGATTTTATAAATTTATCCTATCCTTTCTAAGTATTTTCAATCAACTTTCTGCTATGAGAGATGAGGACAGCACACAAACAACACTCTTCTGCTCACTGTTACTATTTTTAGATCTCTTTACTTACTTGAGTAACTTTATTTTTTATTTTTTGTCTTTTTAGGGCTGCACCTGCAGCATATGGGGAGGTTCCCGGGCTAAGGGTCTCATTGGTGCAACAGCTGCCAGCTTACACCACAGCCACGGCAACACCAGATCCAAGCCACGTCTGTGACCGATACCACGGCTCACGGCAATGTGGGATCTTTACCCTGTTGAGCGAGGCCAGGGATCGAATCCACATCCTCATGGATACGAGTCGGGTTGTTAACGGCTGAGCCACGACAGAACTCTCTGTGTAACTTTAAATAATACACTTTAGAATTTTATTCCATCACTGAGTTTCTTGTAACTTCCCACTCTCTAAGGTAAAAATGTCAAGGACCAAAAAGTGAAATACAAATCACTGAAATTTAGCTTTGTTGCTAATATCAGCTGATAGATGATGTGGCTGATAATGGAACGAAAAGGAAGAGTAAAAACTATGTTTTGGCGTTGTATGGGCTTCAATAAATCACTGTTTCCTGGTTCCAACTGGCAACGCAATCAATGGCTAGTCTTACGCAATTCGCATTACTTAAGAATTTCGAAGGCAAGGCCCAACTATGAAACAAAAATTCATAAACAGTAACACTGAGTTCATCTGAATACATTTACAACAGTGCCAGACTCACACACCCTACTCACTCCCTCATCTTCCAGCCCAGAGTATCTGGGTATCGTGGCCAGCCCAGAGTATCACGGCCAGCCCAGGAAGCTTGCCATACCCATGGAGAATGGACACCAGAAAAAGACAAATCCAGCTTCAGGGTGCCAGTTAAAAGCTACTGATGTAACAGATAATGTTTGAAGGCCAGATAATGATCGCTAAAACATAAAATTGAATTTCCATTAGGAAGTTATTGAACTTTCAAGATAATCAATACTGTAAACACTCTCTTAGGCCAACATCTTCATCATACCTTAAAAATATAAGCAACAAGTATGGTATAGATTAAAAGAATTTTTTAATCCAATACACAAATATATTTAAAATAGCCTATGAAGGAGTTACCGTTGTGACAGAGTGGAACCCAACTAGTACCCATGAGGCTGCTGATTCGATCCCTGGCTTCAGTCAGTGGGTTAAAGACTATAAGCTATGCATGGTGTAGGTCACAGACGCAGCTCAAATCAGGCGCTGCTGTGGCTGTGGTGTAGGACAGCAGCTGCAGCTCCAATTGGACCCCTAGCCTGGGAGCCTCTGTACGCCACGGGTGCAGCCCTGAAAAGACAAAATAATAATAATAACCTATGAAGTTTTCACAATTTATAAGGGATATTTAGGTTTCAGAATGTAAAATTACACCAAATTACACGTTGGATCCTGACTAAAATTTCAAACAGTAGACAGCGAATAAAAACAAATGAAAAATTAGAGTTCCTGTCGTGGGGCAGTGGAATAGAATCCGACTAGGAACCATGAGGTTGTGGGTTTGATCCCTGGCCTCTCTCAGTGGGTTAAGGATCTGGCATTGCTGTGGCTGTGGCATAGGCTGGCAGCTGTAGCTCCGATCAGACCCCTAGCCTGGGAACTTCCATATGCCATGGGTGTGGCCCTAAAAAGACAAAAAAAAAATAAGGAAGAAAGAAAAATTGAAACACATGGAATGTGTAGTGTGTGTGTGTGTCTATTTAAGTATAGTTGATTTACAAGGTTGTGTTAGTTTCTGGTATATAGCAAAATGATTCAGTTATATATACATATATATGTACATAAACATATGGTTTTCATATTTTTCCATTATGATTTATTATAGGATATTGAACATAGTTCCCTGTGCAGTGTAGTAGGACCTTGCTGTTTATCTATTTTACATATAGTAGTTTGTATCTATTAATACCAAACTCCTAATTTATTCCTCCCTACCTTGGAGTGTGTGGTTTATATATGTCACAAAGCAGAAGATAAAACTTCAGTAATGTTTTAATTATAATCCAGTACATATAATTCATCCTATTTCAGGCCTGTAGGAGAAATATAAACCAGACAGCTTTAGGGTGATACGCCAGCAGAAGTATCTAAGGGACTGTAAACATGAACCAGCCACAGTGCGATCCTGAATGACTCACTTATTCTCACATCCATCCAGTAAACACTTCATAAGCACCCACAATGTTCCAGACACTGTTGTCAAATCCCACAAACTCTCTTCATCTATAACCTAGAGCAGCTGCAACCCAACCCACTTCAAGGTGCTTTTGGCTACAAAACTGGATTCTACCTCAGACACAGGATGCTCCCCCTGGCCCCAATTCTGGTTTCCCCTTTGACCCAAAGGTGCCTGACTCTCCAAATCAAAGATCAAACCTTTTCAGAGACAGCAGCCCAGGGTGTGAGGCCAGGCATGATAAGCTCATTTCCCAAAGTGGATGCAAGAAGAGCGAGGAACAGGAGGGATACTTCTTTCTGCAGCACCGCTCTCCCACCCTCACACCCAGCCCCCTTCACATCTCGGCCAGGACCCCTCCATCCAGCAAGAGAGGGTGTGCGAGCCACTGCCCTCCGTGGAGTTCCTCCACTGTCACCGGGTGCAACAGGGAAAGAGGGAACTTGGAAGGCGGGCAGCGAAGCCTCACCCAGGTACTCTGCTCTTTAGCCAGCTCAACACACCCTGTGCTGGCTGGGAGCTGGCAACTGAAACGGTGTCCCTCCAGGCCAGCCATTTCCCTAACTCCGAGGGTCCAGAGCTCAGTTACTGCCTTGCAGTTCACCGACTTCCACACTACTCCCCCCCACACACCTGCAACTTGCTCAGGGCCTGTGAAGACTGAGTCTGGGACACACATCTCACCCGCGCGTTGGGGCCAACGGCCTGAGGACTCTTCCTCCTCCCCCTTCTCTGCCACTCCCTAACAGGAATCTAAGTCTGCAGGCTTCACACCCAAAAAAATATCAGCCAAACAGGTTCCGGGTGTTTCTTCTTTTTTAACTGAAGTATAGTTGATTTACAGTACTGTATTAGTTTCAAGTGTACAGCAAAGTGGTTTAGTTATGCATACATAATTTTTTCATTTATTTTCCTTTATGGGTTATCACCAGATACTGAATATAGCTCCTTGTGCAATACAGTAAATGTGTTGTTTACATGTTTTACACATAACAGTGTGTACCTGTGAATCCCATACTCCTCATTATCCCTCCCCCAGCCCACACTGTGGTTTTTTCACACCCGGAACTTCAAGCTAGGAGAATGCAGTACTAGTTGTTCACTGAAAGATATGTCAATCAAAGGAGCAGAAGCAAGAGAGCAGAGACGTGAATGATAAGGACAGTCTCTTGGAGGACCTGACCCAGTCACAGAAGAGTCTTTCACCATCACCACATTCATCACTCTTATCTGCAACGACCTCAACCCTCAGATAAAAATGGGCCTACTTGCTAAGGATCATCCACCAAGTGCATAAACCCTCTCAAAAATCAACAAATAAAAACTATGTTTCCGGTCTGGAGATAAAGAACATGTTTCACTCCTCCAGTGGCTAAGAAAAAGTCCAAATTCACCATCTGCTGAACTTCCCTCATAACACATTTGCCCACAAAAACACAAGAACCACAGGAAATACCTCATAGAAAAGAGAAACGAGCTGGCTTTTTGAAAACAGAGAAGAAATTCAAGTAGCAACAGATGCCAAACTGATATTCAGCCAAGGGACCGTTCCTGTTCAAAGATTCAAAACATCCTTGATACCCACAAGTCATTAGCTCTTGGCATCTCAGCCGGACCATTTTCTCATGGAAATACTTGGATGCCAGCAGAACCAGGGCTTATACAGAGGTGAGGCATAAACGCACCCTTCCATAGCCCATGTGGAATCGCACTGAGACCTGCCAGGTGCAGCGGATACACGGCAAAGGGAGGGGTGTGCACTGTGCAACACCAGCATCCTCTACTCCACAGGGGACCCCCCTCCACTACCATCACCCACCACCTGGGCATGAGGTAGGGTAGCAGAATCTCCTGTCAACCAGATGCTAGCACCCAGCTTACTCCCTGAAGGCGGCTCCCCACCTCCCCAGATTCCTCAAAGGAGTAATAATTTGCTAACCTAAAATACTTCCAAGTATCGATTTCTTCATTCACCCTCTTGTCACCATCTCCAAGGAAGGAAAACGGTTCAGGTTTTATTGCAACATTTTTACTCAAGTCCTTTGCCTTTCACTCTGAAGACTGTTAAAGGGGGTAAAACTATTATTCGTTACTGACTCTCACCAATAATAGATTATTTTCAAGAGGCTTCAAAAATTCAGTGCCTGCCATGTGCCAAGATATTTTATACATACCACTTTCCATCTTCCCAGGTTAGAGTAAATTGGTGACAGAAAAAAATTCCTTTGGATCACTATGGATCCATTCTTAGCAGAAACCACTGCCAATAATGAAGTTCCCAATCATATTGCTAATTCAGCCAAGGCAGCTGGGAAGCTTTATGAAGCCGCTCTCCCATTCTGTGCTCCTTCCCCATTTCTGTGGCCCATCTTATCTTCTCAGAGGATGGTTATCTTAGAGAAAAATTAATTAGAAAATCTCACAGAAAGCCTAACTTGTTTCATACTAGTGAGTTAAGGTATTATTGCTTCCTGCAATATATACTCAATAAAGGAGACTGGTTAACACGAATAAGTGCATTACTACTGGTAGGTTTTTCAGGTCCCAGGAAGGATTATGTGACAGGTGAAGTCTTGCCCACCGCCCCTTCCATCACAGCACTTGCAGTGCCCTGTTTCGCAGCTGTCTCCAAAGGCACCATCCTAAATAGCCCTGACGATACTTCTCCCAGCATCCTCTACGTTGTCCCCCTAAACGGACTATTGTTGACACCACTGCTCTTCCCTCTCCCCACTGCCACTGTGTTTATCCCACTGTCCTTTTCTACTAAAATCAGGCAAGAATTATGTCAATAAATTAAACCACAGAAATTACAAGGACTTTTTAAATGAGAAAAGTAAAAATTCACAAGCCTATAATATTGCTGAAAAAGAACTAAGAAGATAAATTTTGTCACTTGTACATTATTCAAAACTGCAGTACTATAATTTCCCACAAAAAAAATCCAGCAACTTGGATATATATTTCCAAAATATCGCATTAAGCTTTTAAGAAAACTCTTAGAATGTAAATTTAATTATTCAAATTCAATTTAATCAAATTCAACATAGTTGTGTTAAATTATTTAAATTGTTTTCAAAGATATTCTTTCTATAAGCCACATGAACCAAGAATGTTACCTGGTTTTATTTAAGGCCAATAGTGAGAGCTTTCTGAGAAAAGCAGACCTATGTAACTCAGACACTTGTACAAAGGAATAAAAAAATAAAAACAGGGTCCCAGGTTTCAATAACTACTAGAGGATTCTGCTTCCTAACAGGCCTAGAGTCAGGATCAGTTACTGTTACAAAGAAACCTCAGGTTCCCTGTGTTAGTGCATGTGGGCTGTGCACAAACTCAGAAGATTATCACCAGCGCGTACGGGGTGGGGGATAAAGCACCCTGTACTCTCCATCTCCACTCACCCACCTTCCTACTCCCAAGAAAACATGAGCTGATTTGGAGAATAAGGTTAGCTGTGCTTTCAAAAAACAACAGGGAGTTCCTGCCGTGGCTCAGCAGAAAACAAATCCAATTAGTATCCATGAGGATACGGGTTTGATCCCTGGCCTCGCTCAGTGGGTTAAGGACATGGCATTGCCTTGAGCTGTGGTGTAGGTTGCAGATGCGGCTTGGATCCCCAATTCCTGCGTCTGTGGTGTAGACCGGCAGCTGCAGCTCTGATTCAACTCCTAGCCTGGGAACCTCCATATGCCACAGGTGCTGCCCTAAAAAAAAAAAAGAAAAAAAACACACAACAAATGGGGCTAACACATAGTTTAAACACTACAGCTTAGGGAGTTCCCGTCATGGCTCAGTGGTTAACGAATCCGACTAGGAACCATGAGGTTGCGGGTTCGACCCCTGGCCTTGCTCAGTGGGTAAAGGATCCGGCGTTGCCGTGAGCTGTGGTGTAGGTTGCAGATGTGGCTCAGATCCCGCGTTGCTGTGGCTGTGGTGTAGGCCGGCAGCTACAGCTCCTGTTAGACCACTAGCCTGGGAACCTCCATATGCCGCGGGTACGGCCCTAGATAAGGCAAAAAGACAAAAAAAAAAAAACAAACTACAGCTTAAAGATCATCTGCCCCAACATGTTAAGCAAGAAAGGTGGGATCGTGAAGAAGCTGAAGTCAAAATCTGAAGTGAATTTCTTATTTCTACCTTTTCCTTTTCCACCGTAAAAGATACTGCAATGCTTTGCCACATGTTAAAGGATGCGACTCTTCTGCTGGACTGCTCTGAAATCTAGTTCATGGGGATTATCCAGGTCTATTTATAAACCCCAAAGCCTGCAAAATTACAAATGTAAGTGTCCTCACCTAGAAAAACGAAGACTCGGTTCTATAATTATAACGTAAAAATGTTAACCTCCCTTCTCTGGGCCCCTTAAGGTGGGTTAACTTCTGATCCAGCTGAAATTTTGGGAAAAGATGGGCCCATCAGGCACACTATCACGAGAGCTGAGGCCAAGAGAGCTGAACCAGAATCGCAGTATGTCTTTCACAGCAAAGAGACCAAGCTCACAACAGCAGAAATAACATAAATCATAGTCAAGCAAGTTCCACAGAATTACTAGGAAATAACACAAACCCACGCAAAACAGCTGAGTTCTTAACTGTGACAACCCTAAAAAATGGGTTTTTCTCATGGGTTTGTTCAACAGGCTTTAGGGACAAGAGAGGGGGCGCAGGCATAGAACAACATCAAATTTCTCCTACTGCTCTTGTTGTGCCGCAAATGGTTGGATAAAACCTGCTCCTCTTTTTATCTTTGCTATTTATGTTCCCTCTCCTCGCTCAAGAGATTCTTAACTCCACTGGGATCACTCACAGACCAGTGCATTCACAGACAGCACCATCTTGAAGTTAAGGGATGAAGCTGAAGGAGCGAGGAGGAAAAGATCAAACCACCCTGCAGCTGAGCTGCCTTTACTACGAGCCATTTTTAAAGCAATGTCCACAAAGAAGACAAAAAAATGATGATGCCTCAGAATTACACGTGCCTTCTCCAGGTACTTTCCCAGCTCAGGAGTTAGGTATGTTTTCATCCATCCATTCATAGACCAAGAAACTAAATCACAGTC
>PVHT020000119.1:3037042-3053699 GCA_004024745.2 Catagonus wagneri
AGACACAATGAACTTCTTTGAAGAACAGACAATGACTCACAGATTTTGGAAAACCTTGGTTTTTCAAATAAGACAATCTGGGGGGTGGGGGGATGCACTGTGGGTTTGGGACACAAAATCTATTGTATTGACTTATGATCTTTGTACACCTATAACTGAAATAAAATTCATTGTTAATATGAAAAAATAAATAAATAAACTAGGTCAGGGCATCACTTTCTAGATTTTCCAGAAGAGAAATGGATCAAAAAATAGTTATATCTTTCTGTTACATGTGTAAATTTTTCAATTTTGAGTTCTTTCCCAGCTGGAAAACATTTTCAAATGAACTTTCAAGGTAGTGAAATAAAGAAATGCCTAAAACCAAAAAAAAATAAAATAAATAAAAAATAAAAAACCAATGTATGTACTATATTTTATTTTTTAATTACTCAATGAATTTTATTCTGTTTACAGTCGTACAAGGATCATCACAACCAAATTTTATAGCATTTCCATCCCAAACCCTTAGTGTATCCCAACACCCACACAACTGATTTTTTTATGTTGATCCTCTGCCACACAACTTTGCCAAACTCCTAAATTTATACTTCTTAACATGCCCTAGAAGGCCCTTCGTATTGGTCCCCAGCTTACGTCTTCAAAGCTTTCTCTCATCATTCTCATTTGGCACTACAGACTTTGGCCATCTTGACCAGCTTTCAGTTACTGGATGATCCCTTGCTTTTTCTTGACTCCAGGCCTTTGCACATTCTGGTTCCCATAGTTAAAATAGAATATCCCCCTTTACCTGCCTCACTCCTTTTCATCATTCAGATCTCCACCCAGATGTCACTCCCTTTGGTCCAGAACAGGTCCCTCTCCCATGTTATCATAGGACACTTTACATGTCTTTTTGGAGCTCTTACCCCACCACGTTGGAACTGTCTGATTACCTATTTATGTCCTGACCAGACTGGTAGGTCTTAGAAGTCAAAGCCTATGCAATAAACTGTCCAGGTTCTGGCCCAATAGCTGGTATATAACAGGACACAATAAATACCTGTTAAATAAACAAGTTACCAAAATCAACAGATTATCAAATTCAAGCCTCTACACTTTCCATTTTACATGTTGATCCTATATTTACCTATATAACAAAATGGTTAGCAGATTGATGGCAAATATTCTCACAGATTTAAAAAAAAAAAAAAAAGCCAAGACAACATAGCCTCATACCTTATAAGGCTATCTCTCATTATACTATAAGCTAAATTTGATAAAAGCATGATATGCGGACGCAGCTCTAGAAGTGTTTACTAAGATACAACTGTGAAAAGAAGCTTCTTCAATTCACCGAACACCTAAACTTTGTCAATACAGTAAGAAACTAGAAATGTCAAGAAGACACTGAAGGATGACAAAGGCCAAAGTCTGTCTCCCTTCCCCCTCCCCCATCCATCTTACTTTCCTGCATCTTCTCTTTTACATTTCATCTCCCTGATAGCCAAGGTAATCAGATTCTCTCCCTCTCCCTCTCCCTCACACACACACACCCCACTCACTCACTGGCTGATATAAATCTCTCTCTTTAGAGACTCTCCCTGCCTAGCACTCCTTCCCCTGGGCTGACAAGATGTGAAACGGGGAGGTAACTGGCCTTTCAACTTGTCATCACACAGTTTTCCAGCTCCAAACAAACTTGGCATGATCAGGTCTAGACCCTTGGCCGAGTGAGGACACCACTGAAGGTGTGGCGAGCAGGAAAGACACCTCCACCCAGGCACCCCCCCGCGAGAGGGGGGGTGCCTGGGTGGAGATCTTCCCTAACCTTTCCCCTCCCCCACTGCTCCCAGAACACCCTGGTTCTCTCTCCTTCAGCACACGGCTCTAATTTTCCACTCCCATGTCTTCTAGCCCACTCTTGCACTGTTCAGGAGTCTGTACCTGTTTTTTAAGTTTCCTATAATAAACATGTTCTGCTCTTGCAATGAGAAAGAAAAAAAGTTAATTCTTTGTAAAAAGTAACAAGGAATGGTCTCAAGAGCATATAACAAGCAGTCATCTTATAAATCTAATTCAGCAAGAATCTGCCATTTTAACTGACTTCTAAACTTAAAAATAAATAAAACTTGGATTGGGTTTACATTTACTCATACAGTTCATTGCTTCCTCCCAGGCAAACTTAGAACGACCTCGGGGGAAACCAAAAAAAAAACAAACTGTTTCATTTTTCCAATTTGTCATGTGCTATAGATCTCAGTACCTGACAAGTTTTTAAATCACAAAGCACACACTGATAATCTTATTAAGCACCATAAATAAAAGGAAAACCATTATGACTTGGCCTGACTCCTTCCCAGCTCCTCATATTCCTTAAAGACACGGGAAGAAGGAGGTGCGTTTGCACTCACACCCCACGCCTCTCAAACAGGATATCTCCATCCGCTGCTTGCTTTTTGTTCACTGCCCAGAACAGGAAAACTCGCTTTCCTGCTTTCTCAATACCAAATGAGTTAGAGCCGCAAGGGCAAACATCCCTCAGAATCCACCCCAAGGCTAACAGAAGGCAAGCGAAACAAAAGCTGGCCCATTCTTTCCCCAAATATTCCCTTGGCAGGCAGCCGAGGACCACGCCAGTTGAGAGGTTTAATATCCTGCCGCTTTGGCAGAAAAGATAGAATGAGGAAGCTGCCAGCCCAGGATGCCAGCATCTGCTCTGCTGGTGTTAACATTTGCTGGGCAGCCACCACGACACCACCTTTCACGGAAGGGAAAACCAGCCACTCTCAGACAACTGACAGAATGAGGAAAAGGCCCATGGAAAGATGCATGGCTTAGAGTACAAGGGTTCCAGGAAAAGTACCAATGGAAGGAAGCCTTCTTCATGTTAGGAGCATCTTTAAAAAAAGCATTCGAGAAACAAAAGAGGGAGTTCCCGTCGTGGCTCAGTGGTTAACGAATCCGACTGAGAACCATGAGGTTGCGGGTTCGATCCCTGGCCTTGCTCAGTGGGTTAAGGATCCGGCGCTGCCGTGAGCTGTGGTGTAGGCTGCAGACGCGGCTCGGATCCCGCGTTGCTGTGGCTGTGGCGCAGGCCGGCAGCTACAGCTCCTGTTAGACCCCTAGCCTGGGAACCTCCATATGCCACGGGTATGGCTCTACATAAAAGGCAAAAAGACCAAAAAAAAAAAGAGAGAAACAAAAGAGAAGAATCACCAGGTTTGTGCAAAATGTCTAGGCAGAGTCAAAGGAGGAAAGAGCAGGGACAAATAAAAGAAAAAAAGCAAGCTTAGGGCACAAGGAACCTATTCATGTCAGGTGAGCCCAAAATGACACTGTCAGCAATGGTCCAACAGCCCCAGACTGGAAGGAACACACCTATGCCTATCAAATGCTGGGGCTGGGCCTCACCTGGGCAGGGGTGCCATGTACCCAAATGCTGACCTCCACTCCAGAACTCCATCAGGTCACAAGACTCTGTCTCACTAAGGAACTCTCTTCCTCAGCTGCTAAGAGGAGCAGCAGCGTGCTCCCGGCCCCTGCACCCTTCTTCCCTGCGGCCCAAACCGACCACTTCCAATGGAGCATCCCCAACGACCATCTCTACAAACCAACAACAAGCCTTCTCCAACTTGTGAAGGTGCACTTCATCCCTCATTCCATTGGGGACCAATGCTTTTACAGAATACAAAACAATAATAACAATAAATGAAATAAAAAACAAAGGCATGCAATATTAAAAAACAAAAAATGCTATGAGATACAACAGACTTAAAGTTGCCTTGCCAAACTGTCAAAGGTTTCTAAACACTGATTCTCAATTTCTGTACATATCTCATCTTAGGCCAGTTATAAACAGTTCACAAGCTCCAATCATCCATTTCCCATTGAGTAGCCCTGCCTTACAAGAAAGGTAGCTTCAACACCATCCTGCCTTCAGTTCCTACTGTGCCTCACTACTCTGAAGGTGCCTGCTAAGACCTGCAGATCTTCCAAGTAGGGCAAATTCTCGTTTTTCCTCCTCATTTTTCTCTCATCACAGCCCTCACCAACTAGCTTTTCCAGACCCCCCACAAAAGTCTTGGTCAAGCCTGGAAATAAAGATACAGGGATGAGTCTCTGATATAGGAGTAGTAGCTGAACGCTCTGGAAAGAGGAAAACATCAGGTATTCTTTCTCCAAGGGTACAGTAAGAAGCTGAGTGGGGAAACAGTGAGAGAGAAATGAAGACATGAAAAAATATGTCATCATTATTACCACTCTCACCACAATGATGCATAGGTAACAGCAGTATCAAAGGAAGATGGAATTTCAAAGACGAGAGATCTATGGTCATGGGAAGCAAAGAAATCCAAGAAGAGGAAAACTGAGAACACTTTTCCATCTATAATTTATCAATCCATGCAGTGACTTAGCTTGTGTTTGCAAATGTTAAAAGAAGCTCACATCCAAAAATGAACTGGGGCCACGTGTACAAAGCAGTCACATTTATCTTCTCTTACTTAGAACAAGTAGACTACAGAAACGTGCACGAAAGGATAACAAAATGAATTACTTACTTCTCTTGTCTCTAAATAACTGTTTATGAATCTACCATTTTAAATGACTTCTTTAATTTTTCCTTTAAAATTAGAGAAGGGAAGAAAGGTCATTTCAGAAAATTGCTATGAAGTCAGAAGGTCAGCCTTGAAGACACATAGCAGCCTTTGGTCTGGACATCCCAGGTGAACGTGTGCTGATGATGACCATAAAGAGGACTAGATGGTGGGTTTTGAAGCTCCCTGCTCTACCCTAAACACTCTCTAAAAAAAGGAAGGTCCTAACAGCTCCCTGGTAGTCCTGTTCTCTGATGGGGGCTGATAACGAGGGATGAGATTCCCATCTGTCTGCACCAGTTTATCTGAAAGCAGGAGACCAGATAAAGGCCTGAGCAACAGAGGTGGGTGTTCTCGGATTTCTGCATCACCACCTTCCTGGCTGAAACTTAAGGCTAAATGTAACGCCTTCAGTTTCCCAATCTCACTAGCCAGGAGCACCAAGCTCACTCTGGTGTCGGGGGAAGCACGATTATTGGTAAATATTTACTCAGTAAATAAGCTAATTGAATCAGGTTCCAATTCTCTTTGACTTTATCCCCGAAGCCTTCTTAGACATAACCTCTTTACCTCTTGCCTGAAGTATGGCAACGTCTCCTAAGTCACATCTAAACCCCCAGTTCTCTGCCCCCATCCACACCCCAAAACCCATAACAAAGAGGTAAGTCAGCACTCCAGGAGGCAGCCCTTGTCAACCCTCTCCCTCCTTGGGTGACCTGGATCTGTGATCCCAACACCTCACCAGACTCAGTACCACGTTTCCCAAATTTCCTTCCTGGGGCCTTCACTCACGTGGCCGCTCAAGCCAGAAGACCTGTCACTTCTCAAATCTACTTTCAGCTCAAAATGCCACCACCACCTTCATGAAGCTTGTTCTTATTCTCCATCAGAGGCACCCTCTTTCCTGAGTAACCTTTAATATATTATTTTTAACTTTCCAATAATACAGTCTTCTATTTAAATGTGCACGAAGCTTACTTTGCAATCTTCTCTCCCCTATTAGTCTGTCAGCAAAGTAGGACAGGCTCTGTCTTACTCATCCTGGTTCTCCAACGCACCTAGCACAGTGCCTGGCACAGGGAGGGACTCAACACAGGTGTTCAATTAATTTGTTAATTCCAATGAAGCAAATATTTTATAAGTGGAACAGAACCCTTAAAAATTGTGAACCACTATATTGTACACCTATAACTTACACAATACTGTACATCAACTATACTTTAATTTTAAAAGTTAATTTAAAAAAAAAAATCGATCTATTCATGGAGTTCCCATTGTGGCTCAGCAGGTTAGGAACCCGGCTAATATCCATGAGGATGCAGGTTCAATCCCTGGCCTCTTTCAGTGGGTTAAGGATCCCACGTTGCCACGAGCTGTGGCACAGGTGGCAGACGCAGTTCGGATCCCACGTTGCTGTGGCCGTGGCGTAGGCCGGCAGCTGCAGCTCCAACTCAAGCCCTAGCCTGGGAACCTCCATATGCCGCAGATGCAGCCATAAAAAGACAAAAAAAAAAAAAACAGAAAACAATCTACTCAGATTTATGGAAATATACTACAGATGGGGAAACATCGTGACATGTGTACTTTGTATACTGACAATTACACACTTGCTCACTTCTTTTCTCAGGGGCTTATTAACCTAATCCACATACATCTTTAAAGCAGAAAGCAAAAATCAATCAATGAAACTGAATAAAAATCAAGCCTAAACCAAGTAATGCACCTTTACATAAGAACCGATTTTAGTATTTTATGAATAAAGATATCCACTGGAAAAGTGGTGCTTTTCTAGAAACAATGACCAGTCCCTTATCAGTAATGTTATTATTAGTCTAACCACAAACAGCAGGATGTCACCTTGCTTCCAAAAGCCCCCATGCTAAGCATTCCATATCTTTTACAATCACTAAAAACCCAGACAGCAGCACCATGCAAATCTGTGTTCCAAAGAGCTTAAAGTCACTGACGATTTTGCATAAAAATACTGAATTTTCTTTTCATGAACAGTTCTCACAATCAACTCAGATTATTTTTAATCTGAAGCCCCACAAAAGTTGGTTTCATTTTCAATTCTGAAGAAAGCAGAGGTTTTAGAGTTCTTACACCCTCAACTATAGAATGTAAATAACAATACTATACTATATTATTTAACATAAATTTAACATCTTACTATGACAGTACAGTATTTAACATAAGTTTCATATGGCTTCTAGGACTAGTTAAGGACATGATCAAAATCCAAATCCCTACATATTAAGGGCTCTTTGCCTCTCAGAACATATTCTAGATACCAAGAGAAATAAATCTCTTAAATGCCCAATCTGCTCTCCCTAGCCGGCAAAGTAAATTACTTGTACATAGCAAAAAATCTTAACTGTAGGGTTCTTTAGGATGTTAACAGCAACATCATCATAAAAACAAAAAGCCTTCCTCCCTCTCTAGCCTTTGAGCCTGACCCTCAATTCCCATCGCATCCTTATCCAATGATTTGCGCTTCCTCGGTCTCTACTCATATTCCAAGGAGAGGAACATTCTACCACTGCTCTTGCACTGAACACGCAGGTGGAGCTTCACGTTTTCTGGGACTCAGGAAAGAAGAGTCATAGATGTGGAGGCCCCAGTAGGTTTCTACTTCCCAGAAAGCCAACTTCACTCTCAAGCAGCTCCCTGTGACCAGCTCACTGGTCACAACTCTCTTTCTTCCTTCCAGGGTGGGAAACAGCAGAGAGGCGGAGGACGCCCAAACCCCTCAGCTCCCTGGGTTGTGTCTGTGATCCCTTTGCCTCTAGACTGCACCCTCCTTGAGGACAAGGTCTGGGTCTTAATCAAATGTTTATCCTTTAGTATCTACTGAGTAAACAGACGCCAGCGACAAGTGGGGATCTACTGAAGTGCAAGAGCTCAAAAAATTACAACAACACAGGATTTTTGTCTGCTAATGTCATTGTTAAGAACTCAAAAATGCCTCAAGACCTGCTAAGATCCTGACTAAAAGATAAACAAGAGGACACTGAATCCTCAGGAGGCTCCAGGGCAAGTGGCCTTGCCTGATAACAACAAGAAGATCAAGGTGGAATCCTGGAGCAGAGAAGACCGGACTCCTTCTGGCCCTTGGCCCTCAATCCCAAAGGTCTCCTCTGATGGAAAGAAGCTCCAGGGATGCCCCAGGCCAGGCTCCAAAGCAAAAAGTCTGGTCTGAAAGAGGCAGCTTAAATCCACGGTAGGCTGGTCAACGTCTCCCCGATTGTGCAGGTGACCCAAGGCCAAGTCCACAGAGCAGTAGACATCACAGGTAGAACCCAGGTGCCCTGACAGCCAGTACACAGCTTGGAATATGCTGGGAGACTGTGCGGTACAGTGGCTTGGGGCTTGCTTCACAGAGTGGGGGCTACCCAAAGACACTAAGACCCCAAGTTGTAAGGAAAGACATCAGCATTCTTCTTGACGACTGAAAGTCTCCAACAACTGAAAAACGTATCTGTGATTCTCTCAAATTCTGGAAGCTATTCTGAAAAGCTCTTCCTGAAATGGGCCCCCCATCCCATATGCACCAAAGGAGCCCAGCCCGAACATCCCTGCTGTGGGCCTCTAGGAACTATGCCCAATACACTAATTCTTCCAAGAGAAACTAAAGCTGTGTCAGGATCTTTGCCCCTCTCAGTTTTAAGTGTCTTGAAGTCTCTTTAACAATTTGATACATTCACTGATTTTTCACAAAATCACCTCCAAAGAAATCAGTAAACACACTCTTCCATTTCAAAATTTTTAAAAAAAATCATAAAACAGCAGTTATTTCTGATATTCTAGGAAAAAACAACATTCTCTCAGAAGGTTATCTTCGAAGAATAAAGAAACTTAAAATGGCTAAACGAACATATTAAAAGCCTGGAAAGAAAAAAAGCTAACCTCACAGATTAAGTATCCTGTAAATTCTAACTGGTGTAATGGTTTATAAATGAATTTAATATACTATAAATATTATGGCACCTCTGCTATCACCATAGGAACTCTGCTTTCTACTTAAGAAAACAGCAATATGTTAGAATGACAGATTAAATAAATTCTAAACAGTCTTAGAAATGCAACTCTATCTGTAATGATACAATTTGAACAAACTGCCATTTATAGCTGCATATTTATTTTAGCCAAGGCAAGGCAGCCTGAAAGGTAAAATGACCTAGATTAACAGAGTTTATTCTACATCAAAGAACTTTAGGTTAATAGGCCCAGGAAGATTTTTTTCTCAAGCCATGTAATTATTTTAACAAAAGTATACATAAAACCATGATTTCCATGTCTTAAATCACATTATTTGACTACTTAATTCATTCTTCCTTCTTCAATAAGTTTCTTTTTTTAAATTGCAGTAGAGCAAAAAAATTTTTTTAATTTAGGGCCACAGCCTCAGCATATGGAGATTCCCAGGCTAGGGGTTGAATTGGAGTTGTAGCCGCTGGCCTACACCAAAGCCACGGCAACACCAGATCCAAGCCATGTCTTCGACCTACACCATAGCTCATGGCAATGCCAGATCCTTAACCCATTGAGCCCAGTCAGGGACTGAAACCACATCCTGGTGGATGCTAGTCAGGTTTGTTACTGCTGAGCCACAACAGAACTCCATGAGATCTTTTTCAGTTTAATCTCGTAAGTTCCTGCTTTTCATTTATTTCTCTCTGTCCTAATATCCCTTAAACAGAAATGCAGAATTCATGTCTCGGCTAATGGAAAAATAAATGTCCTAAAAACTGGCTTAGGACTAAGGAAATATATAAGCAGGGAAGAGATCCATGGTGCACATAGATCTGTCATATTCTGACATTATCTGATTACCGTGGTCTATAAAGATACTTGATGAAATACAAGAGTAAACAAAATGAATTCAATTATTTCCCATGGTCAGTGGAAAATACATTGGACTGTGAGTCAGTAAACCAGATTTTTGTTCTTGTCTATAATACTAACTAGCTGTATGACCACAGACAAATCGATTAACCACGGTAAACCTTCTCCTCCTCGTCTGTGAACCAGATGACCTCTAAAGATACCTTTCACCTCCACAACAATATGATTTCATTTCCACATCACAAATTTCTATCAACCCAGAGAATTCATGGTACTTTCCAGAAAGGCATGTAATGATTCAGGGTGACCATTTAAATGTTTCTGACAAACTCAAATTTTAAAATTTTATCTTTTTGACAATCCTTGCCATCTTATAAAGGAAAAATGTTAAATATCAACCAGGTGACCTTAAACAAGTCATTTGATTTCTCATATGTACAGAGAAATCCCTCACCCAAAACCAAAAATTTAAGAAAACAAAAACAAAAAACCATCCCTGTCTATCTGACAATATTTTCCAGAGGCTCAAGCAAGATTTTTTTTTTGCCTTTTTTTTTTCAAGGCCGCACCCGTGGCATATGGAAGTTCCCAGGCTAGGGGTCAAATCGGAGCTACAGCTGCCGGCCTACAGCACAGTCACAGTAATGCAGGATCTGAGCTGCATCTATACCTACACTGCAGCTCACAGCAACGCTGTATTCTTAACCCACTGAGCAAGGTCAGAGATAGAACCTACATCCTCATGGATACTAGTGAGATTTGTTTCTGCTGCACCACAATGGGAATTCCGCAAGATGTTTTTTTGAAAGAACTTTACAGAACTGTCAAATTCAAGGTTTCATTATTTCTCTTGGGCCTCCTTCCTCTATGAGCATTCAACACAGGACTCTTAAATGGTTGATGACATTTTTTGCTGACACGATGCACGTGTACATCGTATTCCAAGAACACATTTTACACTAAGATGCCCACCTCTACAAACACTAAGATGAACAAGTGTAATTTTCAAAGCGATTTATTCGAATGTCTTACATGAAGTACCAAAATTTCCCTCCTCTATTCATTATGTTTTCTTTTTCTTGATAGTTACTATCTATTCATTTATGATAGTAAAACTATTAGGAAAAACTAGCATAAAGAACAAATCATAGTCCCTTTTCATGTACTTCCAACATTTTCTTGCACACAGGTTATTTCTTACAAAACTGTGACATATGTATTTCCATATACTACTTTTTCACCCGCATTATAATTTCTCAAAAGTTCTCCACAAGCCACACTTCAAGAGTTATATGATACTACTTTAGGATGCCCTCATGAATCACAAAAGCTTGTACTCACTGGTATTTTCCATGTGCCAGGCCATATTCCAAGTACTTTATTACATGCATCTGCTCACTTCAGCACCATAAACATCTATGGTGCTGCTAGTCTGATGTCCATTCTTGGGATGAAGAGACTCTCAGTTTAGAATCTTTTGAGCCCAAGTTCTTACCTGCCACATCATGCTGCCCCTCCTAACAGAACTACTCCGCTGGGAACAGAAACTTGGTTATACTCCGTATTTTCTATGTTCTGGAACTCAGAAACTACACATCTAATATTTAACTTACCCCTGAAGCAAAAGGATAATTTATTATAGCATCTGTAATACCATAAAGCTTTTTCATCCACAAAATAGTGCTTATACTTTTTTGAATAGTAAACATTCTATATATAGTGTTTAGAATTTTTTAACTTACGGTAAACAACTTTCCTTAGGACATTACTACATCCACATGACCCATGTATTTTCTGTTAAGACAAAATGTATGAAAACAGAGTACATGAAATCTCTAAGTACGTGAGCTTCAGAATAAACTTCATGTAGTCAGTGGAGACCCTGGGCTCCATTAACATCTGCCTTAAGATTCACTTTCAGATTAACAGTCAACGAAGGTTCACCTATAATAAATAAAGGGACCGGTCTCAAACACATGCACTGACCTGGCCAGCCTTCTTAAGTAAACACACCCAAGCACCATCTTATTTGTATTTGTCCCTGCCAACTTCAAAGAAAGTGGGGACCGGGGTATTCCAGCAAACCATATGGCACTACTGAGTTCTGATCAGCTAATAAGCCTCCTTGCCATCAATTTGCTGATAAGGATTAAAGGATCCATTAGAGAAGAAGTGACAGAGGTGTAAAAGAAACAAGCAACTTCAGCACCTAAGTACCTCTTGATGGTTTGCAAAACTCATGGTTCAAGTGAAAGAAGAGCACTTCCAGTGATTTTTATTATCTGTATTTTTGTTTTATTGTGTTTTGTTCTTAGATAAATGAGTTACTAAATACCTAACATAAGACTTAGATCAGTACGTTCTTTTACACCCTGGAGTTCAACAGAGCTGTTGAAAACAAATTGTCCTTTAGAAAGGAAATTAATCCTACTTGTATTAAAATGCACAGCTGCTTTCAAAAACTATGCAAAGATGACACAGATTAACAACTTGCTTTTTCTAAACTAAAGCAGACAAGGGGACAGCCCCAAAGTGATGCTGTTTTACGAACAAGAGTATCATCAAATCTAATCAGGTGGCAATGAGAAACTAAAGACATAAAGGAACCTACGTGTTAGGAAAATTAACCTGGCAGAGGGATATAGGCTAGAATGAAGTAAACAGAAATGGATGCGGGGGAAAGAAGCTAGGGGCAATGGGGAATCAAAAAAAGATATAAAAACAAAGTATGTCTGATGCAGAGACCTCAGCAGTCTTTCATTCATCAAAAAGAGAGAGAGAGAGAGAGAGAGAGAGAGAGCCCCTGCTGTGTGCCTGGTACTGGGGAAACCATGGTGAACCGACAGTCCAGCAAGGGAACTAGATGTGAAACACACATACATACACATCAGTATATAAACTGCGCTAAGTGGTACAAAGGAAAAGAACAACCTGGGCCCGTTTCAGTTTGGGTGGATAGGCAAGGCCTCTGGGAGGCAGGGACCTGCAAGCACAGTTCCAAAGACCAAGAGGAGAGGCCTGGCAGATGAGGTGGTGATGATTATCCCAGGCAGAGGCAAGAACTCCCGCCAAGGTCCCGGGGTATGAGAGAGCCGGGCACTGGAAGATGGAAAAGCTGGGCTGGTGAGCAGTGCAAGGGTGGTGCCTAATAAGGACGGTGCCTTGCGGTCCAAGGGAAGAAGCTTCTGTTCCAAGGGCAGTGGGGGGGACTGATGTGCTAAGGATTCAGAATCGAAGGCTTAAGGTTGGCGTAAGAAAGGAAGCAGAGAGGAGATGGGAGCCACATTAGGGGCAGGAGAAGAGTAGGAGCTGGCAGGCTGCAGTGGCCTGAGGGCTGCTCACCACAGATTTTGGCCCTCCTTCCAGGCATCCAGACAGGACTGTACCTCCCTGCCCTCTGGAGTTAAGTGTGGCCACGTAACTGGCTTTAGCCAAAAGAACGTAAACAGAAGGGACTTGGGTGGAAACTCAAGAGCCTGTGAGGGAGTTCCTACACTTTTTCCCGGCACAAGAACCCACCACATCCAAGACAGTGGCTGTCCCAACAACCTGAGTCCCAGGATGTGGGCAACACGGTCCCCAGCCACCCTCACTGGAAAGGCAGCATGAGGAAGAAATAAACGTTCTGTTTTAAGCCACTGATGGGGGAGCTGTCAGCCCATACTGACTGATGCGGAAATAGAACACGATGGATGCAATGAGGATAGAATGAGGAAGGCAGAAGGAGATGAACTGAAGAGACAAAGAAGGAAGTAGAGATTTCAGAGCTGGTGACCATGAAACGATGCCTCTCACTAAAGAAAACAAGTAGGCAAAAAGGAGGGCTGGTTTGGGATGAGGAGTGACAATTTATGTTTAATAGATGCTGAACTTAAGGGACTGGTAGGACAGCCAAGTATACATGTCAGGCAAGTTTGTGGAAAAACAGGTCTGAGCTGGGGGGAAAAAATCTAAACTGAGATAAAGATTCGGAACTTACAGTGAAGATGTGCAGCTCCCTGAAGAGGGAAGGGCAGAGATTAAGTGTTAGGAGCCAAAGTGGAGAAGGGTCTCCTTAGGCATGGCCCCGGATAGTGGTGATGTAGCAAGGGGACAGAGCAAAGACAACAGTGGAGGAGAAGGAGAACCAGAGAAGGAGCAAGGGGGGCGCCAAGTGGTACCCAATGCAGCAGATGACAAGTTTAAGGGGTGAGGGCTGGGAGGCCACGCCACACTAAGGGCAGAGGCCAGACTGCCGGGGCACAACCCAAGGTCACACAGTGATTGGTATTAAAGGGGTACCAGACCCAGGTCCCTGAACTCAATCACAAGCCTCACTGCTTGTTCCGACACTATAAGGGGAGAATTTTCTCAAGTCCTAATTCTTCTAAAACTAAACGTAATGACATCATAAACAGTCCAACTCCGTAATTCATGCTGATGACTCTTAAGACCTTTAGACAGTGTGCAGTCGGTCAGTATTCTACATTTTCTGCCCTAACCGTATAGATCCTGCCTTTAAGCACATTTCAGTCTACTCCTTGGGGGAAATTCCTACAACCGGAAGCACTCAGCCAAAGAATGTTAAAGTTCTTGATACACATCGCCTAGCTGCAAAAAGTCACACATTCACCACGTTACAAAGCCCAAGAGAGACAATTCTCATCCAATGCCATGCACATGGGCCCTTGGAGTTGTGGAATGGGGTAACCCTGAAAATGAAAGTGCCTCTTCACCCTATCCTTGCAAAAGATCTTTTCTATTTCTGCAAATACGCAAATTTACCAGACAAAAAGAGCATTTTGTTTTAATAAATGTTTCTTTAATTATCAGCAAGGCTGTACATTTTTTTATCCTGTTCTTTGTTAGCTAATTGTATTTCTTTCTTTGAGGAATTGGTCCATTAATGTGTCCTTTCCCATTTCTCTTTTGGAGTGTTTTTCTTTTTTTAATTGATTCTTAAGAACTCTCAATATTTTATTTTATTTTATTTATTGATTTATTTGGGCCATGCCCATGACATGTGGAAGTTCCTGGGCCGGGGACTGGACCCCGGACACTTCAGTGACAAACACCAAATCCTTAATCTGCTGCACCACCAGGGAACTCCTCTCAATGCATTTTTTAAATGTAACACTATGACTGAGATATAGATATACAGAAGGGACAAATGCTGTTTCTAAGCTTATTATTTGACTTTTAAATTTATGGTACTTGTGACATACAAGGGGTTTGAGAGCTTGTAAAAGGAGGCAATGGGCAGGGTGGGCAGGAATATGTGGTCTCAAGCCACAGTGCTCAGGTTTAAGACACAGATTCCCCCGCTTACAGCTTTGTGACCTTGAGATGATTGAACCTCCCATGAGTAAAGTCCTAACATATATCCTAGGGCACAGTAAGTACTTAATAAATGCTGGCACCAGACATAATTAAGACAATCAATCTTTTCTTTTACTAACATGAGTTTACCTTGTTAAGCACTTACTATTAAGTACCTTTACCCATATTATTTGATCTTTATTTCTAAAACTCCTAAGACAACATTTCCTGAAGTTCCCTTGGATCTGGCATTGTCACTGCAGCAGCTCAGGTCAGTGCTGTGGCACAGGTTCAATCCCAGGAACTTCCACATGCCATGGGTATAGCCAAAAAAAGAGAGAATAATACTTATAGTACTTAATAATTCCAATTCTCAGATGAGCAAACTAAAGCTTAGGTGAAGGCACTCGATCAAAGTCCTCACTCTGCTCATCAATGGCAAGGCCACAGCTCACCTCCCAAGCCTGAACCGGTTTTTCCCTTTACTTTAAAAAATGCTTTAAAAAATCCCTCTCCACCCTTACATGATTATTCACCCATGTTGTACACTGTTTCTCTGATTTACTTTACACGTGACTCTTACATTTAGTTATAATTTATTTCAGTGTGTGATATAAGGTGTGGGCCCCAATACTCTTTGCAATGTCATTTACCCAGTGGTACACTCACCATATGTGACTACTGCCTACATGACACCCTAAATGTTGACACTCACAGAGGTCTATTTTCCATGTTACAGACTTCTCTTCATGTCCTCAGGCCTGCATGACACAAAATTGTCGTATTATATACCCCTAAGATTACACTTTGGGGAAGATCTAAGAAGCACATGTTCATGGGCTGGTTTGCACCTCTTTCCTAAAATAGGTTTCAAAAATAGAAGGAAAAAAAAAATCTATTTTATGATGCTAGTCATTGAACTGTTCCCCAAATCAGCAACTGTATTTCTCTCCCTTCCTCCTAAAACTGAGCCCTCTCTGCCCAAGCTGCTCTGCTCCTTCTTGGCCTACTCGGGCCTTCTAAGCACTTGTTCCATCTCTCTCATTCTTCTCTAGGGGGGAAAAAGTCTCCCTTATCTCTGCATCTTCGGGTCCAGTTTAATTCTTCACAAACCCTCCCCAACGTCTATCAGTTCTCTGTTATGTCATTTTTCTCTGTTCTCTGAACCAGACACCCGAACTTTTCTATGCGCTCCTTCATACTGTTGTCTTGCTGCAGAGGACTGAGCTGTCCACCTGTTTAGTTCATAAGCCCTTCAGGGGAAGGGCCGGCCCTAACCCAGCAGTTGAGCCTCAGCACCCAGCAAGACGGCCTAGCACAGCGCAGGCCCTCAACAAATGAGGATAAAGATTTCACAACTCCTGCCCTCCCTTTTCAAGGCATTACTAATGTCCTCCTGTCTCCCAATATCCAAATGAACAAGAAACCAAAGAAATGGAACCTGTTGCTGATTATCTATCTGGAGATGGGCCTCCACCCTGCTTCCTGTATTCTGGGGTATTTCTGTTGTTAGGGCTCCAGAAGAGGGTGGAGACAGACAGTGAGGTGAAGCTCAGGCCAGTTCAGTTACCGATGTACTATCCTATCTGATTTAAAATTACTGCCAAAATGAGGTTTTACGTTACCTGAGGATTTCAAAGAACACCTCCCCTGGGGTCTCGGGTTACCTCCGATCCTACTGGAATCTCAGGCTGACTGACTGAACGGGGAGGGTGAAGAGGGCCCCTAGTGCGGCCCCCGGGGAGAATATCAGCCCACGCCTCTGTCCATCATCCTCCAGTTACACAAAGGAAAATGGAGTGACGGCCTGACTTGGTTTCATTTCATTTCGTACCACAGGCTCCTCCGTGGCTGTGGGCTGGTGTCGCCGGCAGGGCCTTGACGTGGAACGGGGAGTCTGAAGCTGCACACGCTGAGATAAGATCAGCAAGGAAGCC
>PVHT020000119.1:3063530-3080072 GCA_004024745.2 Catagonus wagneri
GGGTCTAATCGGAGCTGTGGCCACTGGCCTGCGCCGCAGCCACAGCAACGCAGGATCCGAGCCGCGTCTGCAACCTACACCACAGCTCACGGCAACGCCGGACCGTTAACCCACTGAGCAAGGGCAGGGATCGAACCCGCAACCTCATGGTTCCTAGTCGGATTCGTTAACCACTGCGCCACGACGGGAACTCCAGAAAACAAGCATTTTAAAATTCCACTAAGTGACATAAATAGAAGAAACAACTCTTCTAGGGAAAGGTATGTAATTAATCTAAAATCTAATAAGTTCACAAATGCCACTTAGAGTTAGGAACATAACCCCCTCTTTCACTTTAACCTTATTCAGGAGAGAGTCCTAAAAGAGATTAAATATGAACTCTTTAAGAGATCATTGAGAACAGGGCTTCTCCAACATTATGCACACAAATCACCTGGGGATTTGTTAAAATGCAGATTCTGATTGAGAAGCTCAGATGTGACACCCCAAATCAACAGTTCTAACCAGCTGCCCACTGATGTCAAACTCCTGACTCAAGCAGATGCTACTGATGCATAGACCATATTTTGTGAGTGGCAAGCATTTAGATTTCCGTTTCCAGTGGTCTGGCAAACTGCAGGCCCTTGAAACTTCTCTAGCTGACTTTTAAATTTTAAGGGGAAAGCAGATCAAACACCCAGTAGGAAAATGGAAAAAACTCATGATCGAACAAATCACAGAAAAGATATAAAGTGATCAAAAAGATAAGAAAAGAGGTTTGACCCCATGTGTAGTAAAATAAGTATCAAATAAAACTACACTGATAGAAGTTCCCTTCTGGGCCCAGCGGAAATGAATCTGACTAGCTTCCATTAGAAAGACTCAGGTTCAATCCCTGCCTTGCTCAGTGGGTTAAGGATCCAGCGTTATTGTGAGCTGTGGTGTAGGTCACAGACGCAGCTCAGATCTGGCATGGCTGTGGCTGTGGATGTAGCTGTGGTGTAGGCCAGCAGCTATAGCTTCAATTCGACACCTAGCTTGGGAACTTCCATATGCTGTGGGTGCAGCCCTAAAAAGACAAAAAAATAAATATGATGAGAAAGATAATCAACTAATGTGAAATGATTTTCAGGATATATTGTTTTAAAAAAAGCAAAAGGGTCACTAAATTATGCTGCCTTTGCATAGGAAATAAGAGGAAATAAGAAAATGTACTATTATCTGCTAGTTTGTTCAAAAACAAACACAGGGAGGATAAAACATTGATCCAAAAGTCTGGTTACCTTTAAGGAATCAGTGGGAACAGGTAAGAAGGAGAAAAGAAATGGAGAAACAGGGAGTAAGGGACACCTCTCTGAATATATTTTTTGTACAGTTCTATTAATTTTTTTTAAATTTTTTATTAAAGTATAGTTGATTTACAATGTTGTGTTAATTCCTGCTGTACAGCAAAGTAACCCGGTCATACACATGTATACATTCTTTTTCTCACATTATCTTCCATCGTGTTCTATCATAAGAGATTGGATATAGTTCTCTGTGCTATATGCAGTGGGAGGTTCTGACTTTTTTGATATTCATGTTTTACATGTTTTTAAAAATTAACAAAGAGAAAAGAAAATCAGCAAGAATGGAGAAAAACCCCAAAATGGAATACAAACAGAAACGAAGGGACAGAACTCCATGTTAAATGAGTGATAGAACCACACTGAAGGGGGAAAGATAAAATGAACTAACCTCAGTGCCCTTTGAACACAGTATTTGAACTGTATACCACTAAGTTAAAGACAAAAAGAACTCTAAAAAAATACTGAACTCTAGGAGTTCTCAGCTGGCAGAGCAGGTTAAGGATCTGGCATCATCACTGCTGTGGTGAGGGTTTGATTCCTGACCCAGGAGTATCCATATGCTGTGGGCACAAGCACACACACAAAAAATACTGAACTCTTATAACTAGACTTTTTTTTTTTTTTGGCAGACATATCAGTTAACAATTCTGAGGTGAGGCGGTGCATTTCAAGACCGAACAAATAAGGAATATATTCTTGACAATGGGAACCAGGTTTTTGACTGTCAGAGAAAGGAGTTACAAATATGGAATGTACAAAGTCTAGAATTAACTCTGTGGTCTTGAGTTGGATTAGGAAATATAGTATGAACTATATTTAATGGGTTTTAATACAGACAGACAGATGCTGGAAAGGTAGATAAGAGTAGCTAGATACACACACAACTGTGGGGTCCACTGGTTCGTATTGACTCTAGATAATCTTTGCTTCAGGGTATTGTCTTTGCTCTTTTGTCAAAGATCAGCCGTCTATATATATATGGGAGTGTATTTCTGGACTCTCTGTTCTGTTCCACTGATCTATGTGTCTATTCATTCGTCAATACAATACTTTCCTGATTACTAGAGTCTAGTATCCAGAATATATACTTAAAAAAACCTTACACCTCAACAATAAAAAGATGAATAATCCAATTAAAAAATGGACCAATGATCTGAGTAGACACTTCTCCAAAGATATACGAATGGTCATGAAGCTCATGAAAGGAAGTACAACGTCATTAATCATTAGGACATTGTTAATCAAACCATATGAGGTACCACTTCACACCCACTAGGATGACTATACTTAAAAATACAGAAATAAATGTTAGCAAGGATGTGGAGAAGATAGGATCCTCATACATTCCTGACAGACTTGTAAAATGGAGCATCCACTTTAAAAACTGGTTTGACAATTCCTCAAGAAGATAATGTAGGAGTTCCCGTTGTGGCTCAGTGGTTAACGAATCCGACTAGGAACCATGAGGTTGCAGGTTTGAGCCCTGGCCTTGCTCAGTGGGTTAAGGATCCGGTGTTGCCATGATCTGTAGTGTAGTTTTCAGATGCGGCTCAGATCCCGCGTTGCTGTGGCTGTGGCGTAGGCCGGCGGCTACAGTTCCTGTTAGACCCCTAGCCTGGGAACCTCCATATCCCACGGGTGTGGCCCTAGATAAGGCAAAAAGACAGGAAAAAAAAAAAAGAAGATAATGTAGACTTACCACATAACCCAGGAATTCCACTCCTAAGGAATTCCAAAAAGAATTGAAAAATATAGATCCACACACAAAGTTGTACATAAATGTTTATAGCAGCATTATTATTCATAATAGCCAAAAGGTAGAAATAACCCAAATGTCCATCAATTAATGAACAGAGAAAATACGGCATATGCATATGATGGAATGTTATTCAGCTATAAAAAGCGAGGTAGAATTGATTTATGCCACAACAGATATGAACCTTGAAAACATGCCAAGTGACATGTTATGGAAATTTGTGGTTGCCAGAGTCTGGGGGAAGAGAACATGGAGGAGTAACTGCTAATGGGCATAGGGCTTCTTTTTTTTTTTTTTGCCTTTTGTTGTTTTAGGGCCGCACCCGCGGCATGTGGAGCTTCGCAGGCTAGGTGTCTAGGTGTCTAATCAGAGCTACAGCTGCTGGCCTACACCACAGCCACAGAAATGCCAGATCCCAGCTGCGTCTGCAACCTACACCACAGTCACGGCAACGCCGGATCCTTAACCCAATGAGCGAGGCCAGGGATCGAACCCACAACCTCATGGTTCCTAGTCGGATTCGTTTCCACTGAGCCACGACAGGCTCTCCCACAGGGCTTCTTATTGGGACAAAAAATATGTTCTGGAATGAGACAGTGGTAATAATTGCACAACTTTGTGAATATAATAAAACCACTGAATGGTATCCTTTAAAGGGTGAATATTATGGTATGTAAATTATGTCTCAATACCAGAAAAACAAATTTATTTTGAGCAAAAATAAAGTTACTCCTGGAGTTTCCTGGTGGCCTAGTGGTTAAAGATCTGGCAGTTGTCGCTGCTGTAGCTCAGGTCAATGCTGTGTTGCAGGTTTGATCCCGGGCCTGGGAACTTTTTTTTCTGTTTGGGCCGCCCCACAGCACATGGAGTTCCCTGGTCAGGGGTCAGATCTGAGCTGCAGTCTCAACCTAAGCAAGTGTGGCAACGCCAGATCCTTAACCCACTGTACCAGACCGGGGAATGAACCTGCATCCCAGGGCTCCCAAGACACAGTCGATCCTATTATGCCACAGCGGGAACTCCCCTGGCCTGGAAACTTCTGCATGCCATGAGTGAAAAAAGAAGGAGAAGAAGAAGAGAGTTACTCTGAATGAAAGTTCTGAGAGGGAAGAAAGAATGGCAAGCAAATAAATTAATATATATGTGAGCATATCCACATAAATATTGACTATATCAACAAAAACAGTGATGCCTAAATTGTGGAGCTTAAATTAATCCCAATTACTGAATGATGGTATACAAAGCAGGGTGGTATTCGACAGGATGGTGGTTGTAAGTTCTTATATTATTCATGAGAGAGATAATGATTAATTTTAGAATTTGTTTAATGGAAATATCTAGGATGCTCATAGTGTACAAATAGACTTTATCTTCCACACTGCTAATGTAAAATAATGAAAATAGAAAAAAGATTTTGTAGAAAAGGAATTAAATAAACAGAAGGAGTAAAAATATACAAAAAATGCAACAAATGGAAAAAATAAGCTGGTAAGGAGAAATCACAATATATTAGTAACAATAATTATACTGTATATATATATGTATGTGTGTGTGTGTGTGTGTGTGTGTGTATATATATATATATATATAGTCTTTTTGTCTCTTTAGTGCCGCACCCAAGGCATATGGAGGTTCCCAGGTTAGGGGTCCAGTTGGAGCTGTAGCTGCCACAGCCACAGCAACACGGGATCTGAGTCGTGTCTGTGACCTACACAGCTCATAGCAATACCAGATCCTGAACCCACTGAGCAAGGCTGGGGATCGAACCTGTGTCCTCATGGATACTAGTCGAATTTGTTTCTGCTACCACAATGAGAACTCCAATATTTTTTCTTCTTCTGAAAAAAAAAAAAGGAATTGAAAATATTCCAAAATATATTTCTCAAAAGACTATGAAATGTCTCAGTCTAATCTGAAAGGGGATGTCAACGATATAGAATTCTGAAGCCACAAAAGAACACTTAAGAGGGATATTGTTCCATACCTTTTCAAATATGAAGTCATTATATCATATCCAGCTGTTGCCTAAGTTTCTGAAAATTGTCAATGTTTATAATCCAACTATATTAGACTATAGCGTAAAGCGTCATTTCAGGTTTGAACTATCCTTTTATAGTAAATAGTTGCTTTGCTACCAGAACAATAATAAAGGAGGCGGAGAATATTAAATTAAATTAGCTGAGGAAAAAAAGACACCAGTTTTTAAATTAGCATTTGTTACCAGACATATGCCTTCTATCCACTGTTCTTTAGTGGGCAGTACTGGAGTTCCTGTCATGGTGCAGCAGTTAGCGAACCTGACTAGCATCCATGAAGACACAGTTCAATCCCTGGCCTCACTCAGTGGGTTAAGGATCCGGCATTGGTGCAGGTCGCAGATGTGGCTTTGATCCCGCGCTGCTGGGGCTGTGGCAGAGGTCGGTGGCTCCGATTCGACTCTTAGCCTGGGAGCCTCCACATGCCATTTACTTTTCAGAGATGGATATCGTTTGACTTCCATCTAAATCCCTAAAATACCCTGTAACACTCTTTACAGAACAGCATATCAAAATACCGGTTTTCCAGAGTTTAACTATGTACTACCCTGAGATTGTGATGAGAGTCTCAGACCTTACCCTCCACCTCCATGATAAACAGGAAAGAAACTGTTGCAGACTAGGTTCAGAGTTCTTCTACCTGAGCTAAATACGGGGTGGGGGCTGGGGGAGTAATCCTGATGCTTCCAGAGAAACACAGAGCTTGTTCTTAAGCCCTTAGAGCTTCTCTCCTCCCCAGAAATAAAGCCGTTCCAGCCTTGGCCAAGCAAAGGAACTCGGAAGAGGAGGGGAATCAGTTCATTTTTTTGTTTTTGTTTTTTTGTTTTCTTTTTAGGGCCACACCTGCCACATATGGAAGTTCCCAGGCTAGGGGTCGAACTGGAGCTGCAGCTGCCAGCCTACACCACAGCCATGGCAACGCGGGATCTGAGGCACATCTGCGACCTACACCCCAGCTTGCAGCAATGCTGGATCCTTTAAGCCACTGAGCAAGGCCAGGGATCGAACCCGCATCCTCTTGACTACTAGCCAGACTCAACCCACTGAGCCACAGCGGGAACTCCAGATTCATTTTTTTTTAAGTAAGTAATCTGGTATTAGAGAAAGGGGCAACCAAGTGGGATTTCAGGTTTTTTTCCTTTTATCCTATTTTGACTCTTGACCCTTTTCTTAGTCATTGAAATGTTGTTTAGATAATTTCGAATGACCTATCATTTTCTAAAATCAAAATACAAATTGGTTACTCTTTCTATTGTCTTTCTGTTCTTGAAATGATAGAGATAGCATTAGGAAATGCTTATCTCTGTAGAACATTAAATTTATCCTCATCTTTTGTTAATCGACACAAACTTACTCAACAAATATTTATTAAGCATCCACTCTGTGCTAGGTACAAGTCTAAGCACCGAAGACATAGTATTTTCTTTTTTTTTCCTTTTAGGGCCGTACCCGCGGCATATGGAGGTTCCCAGGCTAGGGGTCGAATCGGAGCTACAGCCGCCAGCCTACACCACAGCCACAGCAATGCCAGATCCGAGCCGCGTCTGCAATCTACACCACAGCTCACAGCAATGCCGGACGGATCCTTAACCGACTGAGCAAGGCCAGGGATCGAACCCACAACCTCATGGTTCCTAGTCGGATTCGTTAACCTCTGAGCCACGACGGGAACTCCAAGACATGGCATTTTTAAAAGATCACAATGTCTGCACTTGTGGCGCTTACATTCCAGTGTAGGAGAGTCAGTCTGGAAGTCGAAAAAGCAAAAGATAGATAACAAAGGCAAACGCGGAGATAGTACACAAAACAAGGGAGAAACTGTGACATACTGGGGGTGAGGTGGGTTGACACTAAGTAGTGTGGCCAGGAAAGGTCTCAACGAGACAGGAGCTGCTGATGAAGACCCAAGGCAGAGAAAGAGTGAGAGCTAGAGGAACTTCCCAAGTAAAGGGAACATACATGCAAAGGCTTGGACAGGAGTCGAAGCCAGTGTGGCAGGAGCGGAGTGAGGAAATGTGCAGACAGAGGTTGTGAAGCTAGAGCAGGTCACACTGGCACCTTAGAGGTCACTGTGCGGTCTTTGGGTTTCAAGCCACTGGAGGGTTTGGGGTGATATCGCCAGATGTGAGCCAGTCCCTTTTCCTCTTACGAGGCACAGGGGAAGACTGCATTTCCCAGCCCTCCTGGGCTGTGTGACCGGGTTCGGGTCAATGGAAGTGGGTCAGAGTGCTGTACGCTATTTCCAAGCCTGGCCATAAAAGTCTCTATGTGACTCGTCACACTCTCTCTTCCCTGTCCTACAGTCACCATGGAAACCATGTGTTGAAGATGGAGGCATTCAGGATGGAAGGCACCTGGATCCCTAAGTCGCTGCTTAGAGGAGAGCACCTCAGGATTGCTTTCTGCCCAGGAGCATCTACTTTGGATTTTGTGTGATCAAGAAAAGAACCTAGATTGTGTTAAGCAACCCCAGTAAAGATTTGGGGCTGTCTGGCAAAACTACACTGTGAACAGACTGGGGCTGGGGAAAGAGGATGGAGGCGGGTAAGTCAGGCCGGCGGACAGAATCCAACCAGAGACAGTGACGACTATGTCTGTTAACTTACTCATAAAAACCACATTTCATGTTTCTGAAAAGCTGTAACTTGTGAACATGGTTCATTATATACCAAGAAGGATGCCAAAAAATCAAATGATGTTTGTTAATCTCATTTTTTGTTCTGTAACGTGCAGTCCAGAATTTTATGAATATTCTTTGTGGCGGTTCATATTACAAAATCAAAGCTTGTCATGTCATCATTTTATAAAGGAGAGCTGGTGACGGAAGTCGAGTGAAAATTGTCTTTAATATCATTGAATCTCAACAACTTGTTATTACTGCTATGCTGGATATAATCAAATAATGGTCATGCATGATCACAGCAAATGTACAATCATAATAGCCTGGTTTAAAAGTGCTGTTGTTGAAATCATTCTGACTTTATTGAATGAATGCCCACAATATTCCTGCAAGATAAGTGAGTTAAAATTTCTGTCATAGATGAGGTGTAGAAAAACAAATTGAGGTTGATTCCTAGATAACTTACCATCTCTGCAAACATGCTAAAATGGGACTTGTGTATTAAGAATGTATCTGGGAAAGTAACTAGACCTTTTTCCTCAGTTATTTCCATTACTGGTAAGGCTTTTCAATGAGCCAATAAAGCAAAATAAAGCATGGTTTTAAAATGTCTATCTGGCTAAAATTGATGGGATGAAATAGGAACCCAAAGCTAGTTTCCTCTGGGAAAAGATTAGCAAAATTTACAAAATTTTTCTAGGAAATGCAGTGATAAGAATAAAAATATAGAGTTGAAACAGATGGAGAGATATATTTGACAATGAAAGAAATGAAGATTGGGCATAAAATTTGTGCTTAGCAAAGGGTTATGCCTCTTAAAAATATAAACCTTCTCACAGGAAAAAAAAAATGTTGATTTCCAAATGTCTTTTTCCATGCTTGGTCTCCAGAAGAACGTTGGCCAGGCCGAATGGCAGAGGATCAAGGCCAAGGCCAAAGAGAATCTGGGGTTCTCTTTGCACCACAAAGAGGACTGGTGTGGTGTTCTCTGTTCTCTGTGTTGTACCTGGCAGAAACCTTAAGGCAGGATCCCCTTTCTCCTTGGTAAAAAGATCGAGTGTCTAAAAGGGCAATGATTCTGTTGAGGACTGGCTACATAATTTGCCTTAATCTGTTCAGGACGGCCTACATAATTTTCAGAGCCCCATGGAAAATGAAAATGTGCGGCCTATCCAAAATTAACTTCAAGAGCCCAAGGGCCCTTTCTAAGCTCAGGCCTGGAGGTCCCCCTTCACACATTCACCTTCAGCCACTGACACTTTAGGTGATCCCAAGACCTTGGAGGTGCTCAGATTTACAAGGTAGTGGCTATTCATCCATCAATAAGGACATAGTTCAGTGTTTTAGCAGTGGGTCCTGTAGTACCAACTATACTGGCTTTAACCAGACATAGAAAGAGCATCACCACTGAGTATATATAGGAATGATACAGACCAACCTTAACGTTTTCCAATAGATGGTAGAATGGGCAAGTAAGCATAATACATCCTCTTGACTAATGGCATAGAAAAAAAATATATATATATGCAATAAACTCTAAAACAGAAATAAACGATAAACCCACAAAGCTGGGATCTGTGATATCCATCCAAAAGCAAGTTTGGATAAACTGATACCAAAGACTTCAAGAGAGAAGAGGAGAAACAAATACTGTACAGAGGCACTGAGCAGCAATACTCAAAGGCTAAGCTGTGTTGTCACCATGACCATGGATGTGGCCACGAAGAAGGGAAGTGATACTTCAATGCCGGATACAAGCCTGCCCAGAGAAACCAAATCCCAGTCGTGACTCAAAAACGTATTAAGGATTTCACATCCATTAGGATGGATCTATGCAAAAAACAGAAAATAAGTACTGGCAAGGATGTGGAGAAATCAGAACCGTGGCTCACTGCCAGCAGAGTGGTGCAGCTGGAAAAGAGTATGGTGTTTCCTTGAAAAATTAAAAAGAAAACTAAGGTAGAGTGGGCTTAACTGACTGCAGTTAAAATATTATATTTCATAAAATTTTAAAAACCTAAGACCAGGAGTTCACTGGTGCTCAGTGGGTTAAGGATCTGGCATTGTCACTGTAGTGGCTCAAGTCACTGCGGTGGCTTGGGTTTTACCCCTGGCCCAGGAACTTCCACATGCTGTGGGGCAGCCAAACAATAACAACGACAACAACAAAACACTTAGATTCCGTAATTTTGTATCTCTATGGGATGATGAATATTCACTGCACTTACTGTGATAATCATTCCACGATGTAAGTCAGATCATGTACAGTACACCCTAAACCTCCTATACAATGCTGTATGTCGATTATATTTCAATAAAACTGAAAAAAAAAGCAATGGTGATTTTTATTTCCTTAGAAAGATGTCCCACAAAGTGACACAGGCAGGTTACAGAGTAGCACATACATATGCAAAATTGGACACATCAGTGTGTGTGTTTATAGGAAGAGATGTCTTTATGTGTGTTTGAAGGATTTTTTTTTTTGTCTTTTTCGGGCTGCATCTGCGGCATATGGAGTTTCCCAGGCTAGGGATCGAATGGGAACTACAGCTGCCGGCCTACACCACAGCCACAGCAAAGCCAGATCCGAGCTACGTCTGCGACCTATACCACAGCTCACGGCAACACCAGATCCTTGACCCACTGAGTGAGGCCAGGGATCGAACCCACAACCTCATGGTTCCTATTCGTATTTGTTTCCACTGCGCCACAACAGGAACTCCTGAAGGATGTTTACCAAAATGTTAACATTAATAGTTTCTGAGTTGTTAAATTTGTGGTGACTTTTTCAGGTTATCAAAAATGTTTCAGTATTTTTGGGGAGTTCCGTTGTGGCTCAGTGGGTTAAGAATCCAACTAGTATCCATGAGGATGCAGGTTCGATCCCTGGCCTCGCTCAGTGGGTTAAGGATCCCGTATTGCTGTGAGGTGTGGTGTAGTTCACAGATGCAGCTTAGATCCGACTTTGCTGTGGCTGTGGCATAGGCCAGCAGCTACAGCTCCGATTTGACCCCTAGCCTGGGAACTTCCATGCCTCAAGTGAGGCCCTAAAAAAAAATGGAAAGCTTCAGTATTTTTTAATTAAAAACAAAACAAAAGTTAAGACGACACGAATATTGCTGGGGCCCCTGACAAGGCAGTGCAGAGACGGGCCTGAAGCCCAGGCACGCCCGCTTTGGCCACCAGCCTCAAAGAAGCTGCTCCCTAGATGCAGGTCAAGCCCAGAGAACCAAGTCAGCAGTCTGCCCATTGTACCACATTTTCATTTTATTCCATTTCATGACCGCCTCCTGCCTCACTCCTCTCCCTCCTGCTCTAATTGGTGAAGGGAAGAATTTGTTTCCTCCCATCTCCTCCTCCTCTTCTGGCTGCTTTTCGGCTCCTCTCGCGTCCTAGGAGCTGGTTCTCCGGGGTCCTGCTGGTGCTGACAGGTTTCATTAGCCTGATGGAAACGGTTCTCCTTCTAGGCCCTCCTTTGGCAGCTGCTGAATTTCTCTCCTCCTCCCAGGGTGCTGAGCCTCAGGTCAGGTCTACACTGACCCGGAGCTAGCTGCCCAGGTGGTGGTGGCAGTCACTGGAAATCCGACGATGGCCACCTCCTTGAGTGCAGACCCAGAGAGATTACATTCTTTCCAGTGAAAATAAAAATGCAACTCAAATGTCCTGAATTTGATCTCCGTTCTTCCATCCCCTCTTTGCCCTTCCGCATGTCTTTGACATCACGAGTGAACTGAAGATTCAGGAGCCTGTGGGCTTTAAAAGGAGGTGACATCCATTCTGTTAGGAGCATTACCAACACCTCATAATTACAGCTTTTGGCAAATGTGAAAGAGTATTACATTCTCAATGCGGAGTAGATAGTTTCAAAAATCAGTCTGCTTATGAAAGAACCCTAATTTTTTTTGTTAAGCTTTGCCCTAAAGTCTCCTGAGTCAAGGCCCTGAACAGTTTCCAAAGAGAGATGAACAAACCGCTTTTGCTACCGTGATGCAGTAGACATCAGACAGTATGCAATTTAGAAGACTTCCTACTTCACACTGTCCTCAGACGTAAAAATAAAAAGATTTTAAATGTTCCTCCAGTTCTACTGCTCTATCTCTTCATCCCTTTTTTTTCCTTTTTTCTTCTGCATATGGCCTTGGCCCCCCTCTTCACATGTTTACATACCACGGTAGGAAAAAAAAAAAAATAAGGACCGATTTCCATCAGGTCTAGAGGCAGCTCAGCTGAAACCCTTGGAAGAGGAATGGGAATTAGCAGCCCATGGTCACAGTCCTAAGCTCAGTTTCTTCGGAACCTTCAGGTGATTATTGATCAGTCTTTGCTGCAGTCTAAAGCAGCGGTACTCGAAGTTTTTTGTAAGGGGCTAGGTGGCAAGTATTTTAGGTTTTGTGGGCCATCAGTCTCTTGTAATTCTGCCACTGTTATTGCTAAAGCAGCCATAGACAGTATGTCAATTTTTTTTTTTTTTTTGGCTTATTAGGGCCGCACCCACGGCATATGGAAGTTCCCAGGCTAGGGGTTGAATTGGAACAGTAGCTGCCAGCCACAGCCACAGCAACGCCATAACCAAGCTTCATCTGTGACCTACATCACAGCTCACAGCAACGCTGCTCCTTAACCCACTGAGCGAGGCCAGGAATTGAACCTGTGTCCTCCTGGATCCTAGCTGGGTTCATTACTGCTGAGCCACAATGGGAACTCCAATGCTATGTAAATTAACGAGCATGGCTGTGTTCCAATAAAACTTTATTTCTATACATGGACATTTGAAGTTTATATAATTTCACCTGACATGAAGTACCATTCTTCTTCTGATATTTTTTGAAAATTTTCATAATGTAAAAGCCATTCTGAGTTTATGGGCCTTACGGAAAAGTAGGCAGCAGTATAGATTCAACACAATACCCATCTAGATCCCAGCTACTGCTTTGTGCAGAAATCGACAAACCGATCTTAAATTCATATGGAAATTCAAAGGCCACAAAATAGCCAAAATAATTTTTTTTCTGTCTTTTTGCCTTTTCTAGGGCCGCACTCACGGCATTTGAAGGTTCCCAGGCTAGGGGGTCTGACAGGAGCTGTAGCTACCGGCCTTCACCACAGCCACAGCAACACGGGATCCAAGCTGCGTCTGCGACCTCCACAACAGCTCACGGCAACGCTGGATCCTTAACCCACTGAGCAAGGCCAGGGATCGAACCCGCAACCTCATGGTTCCTAGTTGGATTCGTCAACCACTGAGCCACGATGGGAACTCCTGGCCAAAATAATCTTGAAAACGGTAAATTTGCGTGACTCACATTTTCCAATTTCAAAACTTACTGCGATGTTATAGTAAACAAGACCTTGTGGTATTGGCATAAGAACACATAAACACATTATGAAAAGAAAATCACAGATCTACAGATGTAAGAAACCTTTAAACATATTAGCAAAAAGAATTAAACACTATAGAAAAAGAATTGGACACCATGACAAAGTGGGGTTGATTCTAGGGGTGCAAGACAGGTTCAATATTTGAAAAATTGATCAGTGTAATCTGTCACTAACAGAATAAAGAAAACTTACATGATAGTGCCCACTGATTTTTAAAAAATGTAACAAAATTCAATGCTTATTCATGATAAGATCTCTCATAAAAGTGGGAATATAAGGGAACCTCCTCAACTTGATAAAAAGCAGTTACAAGAAACCTACAGCTAGCATTGTACTTTGCTGTAGAAGACTGAATTCTCTCTCCATAAAACTGACAACAAAGTAAGGATGTCTGCTCTTTCCAGGCACTCAATGTGCTGGTTCTTCACAAGCCAGTGCAATAGGCAAGAAGAGGAAATAAAAATCATACGGGTAAGAAAGGAAGGATCATAACTTTTCCTATTGCATATTTCCTAGTTGTCTTCATAGAAAATCACAAGGATTCCACAAAAATACTCTTAGAATAAGTGAGTTTAGAAAGGTCTCAAGGATACAAGATAAATGTACAAAATCATTTCTATTGCTATATACTTTCAATGAACACATGGATGCCAAATCTAATGCTACTTACGATTGCTCAAAAATGTATGTAATATTTAAGTGTAAATCTAATAAAACATGTGCTGGACTTGTATGTTGAAAATTACGCAATGCTGTGAAAGAAACCAGCTATCTTAATAAACGTGCTCATGGATCAGAAGACCAAATGTCAATACTCCCCATCTGGTTTTTAACAAAGGTGCAAAAACAGTTCAATGGAGGAAAGATGGGCTTTCAAACAAACAGTGCTGAGGCAGTTGGACACGGACGGAGGGTAAAAATGAAGCTCCACTTCTGTCTCACGCCTTATAAGAAATTAACTCAAAATGGATCCAAGACTGCAAGGTAAAACGTAAAACTGTTAAACGTTTAGAAAAACCATAAGCAAAAGAAAGCCTTTGTGATCTAATGCTGGGCAAAGAGTTCTTACACCTGACTTCAACAGCACGAGCCATAAAAAGGAAATTTTCATAAATTAGAACACTCACGTGGCTGACACCTTCTTGATGATATCAGGTATCAATGGGATATTTTCTCATAACACTAAGGCTCAGATTCTCCCCACAGATGGACCTTAAATAGCTTACTGATTAAATATCAGGGGTTTTGGTTGTCTAGTTATTGAACTAGAAATTATCAAGGCCATGTGTTTGAAGACAATTGTGACTGTTTTGTCAATAATTTTAAGACAGATTTTCAGTTCAGAACTATAAAAATGGGGGGTGTGGGAAAAGTACAATTCTATTGCTATTTGGGTCTAGTGCACCCTTTTAAAGCATAGATTAATTTAGAAATATGAATGATTTGATATTCGTATTCATTTATAAATATGAAGGATTTCCTAGGTGCTTTAGGGTATCCCGGAGTAAAACATTTTCACCAACTCCCATTCCACTATCTAGGAAGAGTTCTATCTCATAAATAAAGAAGGTATGTAATTTTCCATAAAAATCTTACAGATTATCTAATAAAAATGCTGCTTAAGTCTAAGATATAATGATAAATAATTATGTGCAACAAATAAAATTACGAATGTGCATTTTACATACAAATTATCATTATTCATTTACAGGGTTGTGTTTCTTCATTTGGGGTTGCATTGTAGTGAACTTATAAAAAGAGATTTTTTTGCTTTTTTTTAGGGCCGCACCCCTGGCATACGGAGGTTCCCAGGCTAAGAGTCGAATCGGAACTACAGCTGCCGGCCGACACCACAGCCACAGCAATGCCAGATCCAAGCCATGTCTGCGACCCACACCACAGTTCATGGCAACACCGGATCCTTCACCCACTGAGTGAGGCCAAGAATCCAGTCTGCAACCTTGTGGTTCCTAGTCAGTTTTGTTTCCGCTGCGCCACCACAAGAACTCCAAAAAGAGAAATATTTTTAATTTTACAGCTTTATGAACCAATGATTAAAATCAGCCCCAGGGCCTAGTACATTGAATTCTCAGTTCTCTGCAGTTTATCAAAGGTAAGTTGACCTTTGAAGCTAGTATAGCACAGATTCTAGCAGCATCTGAAAATGAGGTGAAAAGGACATTTCTAAGCCATCTGGTACAACCAGCCCTATGGGAGGAGGCAGGCAGGTCCTTCCCCACCCCTCCTTGATTCTTCCAAACTTTGGCTCCTCTTGGCCTGAAGTGCGGTTAACTTCTTTAGGCAATGACATTTGCCTATAGGAAATCTGTTTCCTTGTGCTTTTACAACCTCTGTTTATTGAAAAGGTACTTTGTACCAGGCCCTGGGCTGGGTGTTTTACAGGTAAAGTACAAATCACCCCAAAGAAAGGCTTATAATGATTTCGTTGAAGAAATAACTTTCTAACTTAATAACTATTTATGTGCGGGACCCTGGAGGACCAGAATTGTTTATCTTTTTTTCTTTTATTTCACTTTTTAGGGCTGCACCTGCAGCATGTGGAAGTTCCCAGACTAGGGGTTGAATCAGAGCTTCAGCTACTGGCCATAGCGACACCAGATCTGAGCCGTGTCTGTGACCAGTGCCATAGCTTGCAACAACGCCCCAATCCTTAACCCACTGATCGAGGCCAGGGATCAAACCTGCATTCTCATGGACACTGTGTTGGGTTCTTAACCCAATAAGCCACAATGGGAACTCCTGATATTGGCTTTCTGAGGTCAGGAGTCAGGGATGCTAGATTCAAGGCTGCCCCATGGCCGTGTTAATTCTTGTGTCACACAAAGGCACCCAGCAAGAGAATGAGCAAGGCCCAAGTCTGCCTCATATTCCACCTGCCAAGAAGAACGCTGCATCCGTTTTGATAAAGTGTTCCATAGCCTAAATATTCCACTTAGAGGGGGCACCTTCGTGTAAATTGTCTGCCCAGAGGGGGGTGCACTTTGCAATTCAAATACCACTGCCCTCATGTGCCAGCCCTGACCGGACACCTTACAAAGAAATGAGCAGGCCTGCCCAACAAAGGATCCTATATAACTTTTCCTTGAACTTCCCATTGGACATTCATATAGGTGCAAAAACGGTTAATAATTATCTAAGCCCAGACACTAACTCTGTTTTACATAAAAACACAAAGGATTTTTTCATCTTATTTTTCAAAGTAATGTTAACATGACTTTCTTGGGTGCATAGGCTTAACATGTATATAGATTTGTGTGACCACCGTCACATTCAGCTACAGAATATTTCTACCATCACAAGATGCCCCCAGAATAATCAGAGTTATTCACTTGCAATCATACCTTCCTCCCTCCCGTAGCCTCTGGCAGCGCCTGAGCTGTTATCCCTCACTGTCGTTTGTCC